>JADRCC010148250.1:0-11402 GCA_019843855.1 Hylomyscus alleni
CCCTCGCAAGCCCCTCCCTCCTTCTACCTTCCTTGGTGATTACTTTGTTCCCCCTTGCAGGGCAGTGGCCTATTCAGACTGGGCAACCTAGGCCCCGTTGAGTAATAGGCCTAGAACCCTGAATCAAAAGGGATGATAGGAGTTCAGTTGTAACTCCTGGGACCTTGGCTCAGGTTTCAGTCCCAACCTCTCACAGCTGCCCCCACAGGAGATGGGTGCTCTATCAGGTAGACAATTCCCCAAGCTCCAAGCATTCTTGCTGGACCCTACCCTGAGTCATCTGACCACAGCCAGGCATGCCACACTGCACAGACAGATAGGCATGCATCACACAATATAAGGGGCGGTTTGCCCCCTCCTCTCTCTCTTGCCTTCTTGCCTTCTTCCTCTCCTTTTTGCTCTTTGTCCTCTCTTGCTTCCTTTCTTTCTCTCTTGCTCTTTGTTCTCTTTGTTTGCTGTCTTCTCTTGCTCTCTTGCTTTCTTCCTCTCCTTTCTCTCTTTCTCTCTGCTTCTCTTCTCCTCTCCTTCCTCTCCTTTCTTTCTCTCTACATGACTAGTCTATTTCCTCTTTTCTATAATAAAATATCTCACTTATGCATTGTCTCCTTTTAACTAATGTGTTGTGCAGCCACAGGCATCAGCAGCAGAGAGCTCCAGGCCCCAGCAGCAGAAAGACTCAGGTATCAGTTGTAGAGAGCCATTGGCCTCAGGAGAGACAATCCCCACACCCCCTTCTAAGTAGGACTGAAGCACCCTTCCTGAGCTTCATATGGTCTGTGAGTTGTATCATGGGTATTATGAGCTTTTTTTCCTAATATTCACTTATCAGTGAGTATATGCCATGTGTGTTTTCTCAGGATGATATTTTCTAGTTCCATCCATTTGCTTAAGAATTTTATGAAGTCATTGTTTTTAATAACTGAGTAGTACTCCATTGTATAAATATACTGCATTTTCTGTGTCCATTCTTCTATTGAGGGTCATCTGGGTTGTTTCCATCTTTTAATTATAATAAGTCTGCTATGAATATAGTGGAGCATGTGTCCTTGTTATATGTTAGAGCATCTTTGAGAATATGCCTAAGAGTAATATAGTTGGGTCCTCAGGTAGTACTATATCCAATTTTCAAGGAAGACCTAGACTGAGTTCCAGAGTGGTTGTACCAACCTGCAAACCTACCAGCAATGAAGGAATGTTCCTCTTTCTCCACAACCTCTCAAGCATCTATCACATGAGTTTTTGACCTTAGTCATTCTGACTGGTGTGAGGTGGAATCTCAGGCTTGTTTTGATTTGCATTTTCCTGATAACTAAGGATGTTGAATATTTCTTTAGGTGCCTCTCAGCCATTTGAGATTTCTCAGGTGAGAATTCTTGGTTTAGCTTTGTACCTTATTTTTAATAGGGTTATTTGGTTCTCTGGAGTCTAACATCTTGACTTCTTTGTATATGATTTTTGTTAACATTTTAACCCATTGTCTTGTCAAATAACATTTTTTTACTCAAGCTTTCAGCACTTTATTTCATACTCGAAATTTATGAATATATGATGTGCAGGGCTTCTTAAGAAGTTAATTTATTTTTAGAACATGATCAAATAATGGTGTCATATGAAAATACTGAGTGCTTGTGAGAAAAGCATAAGAATCTTTTGACTTTCATTTCTTTCTTTTTAAAAAAAAATAATTAAAATAATTATTTTTTATTTATTTGGCTTACATCCTGCTCACTGCCCCACTTCAGGTTCTGCCCTCCCAAAGACCTTCCTTCCCCCATTGCCCATCCCCTATCCCCTTCTTCTCGGAGGGGGTGGGCCCATCTCCCTTGGGTATTCCTCCTCCCTGTCCTTCCAATCTCTGCAAACTTAGGCACATCCTCTCTCCCACTGAGGCCAGACAATGTAGCCTAGCTAGACCAACATTTCCCAAGTATAGGCAACAACTTTTGGAATAGCCTCAGTTCTAGTTATTCAGGACCCATATGAAGACTAAGCTGTGCATCTGCTATATATATGTGGGGAGGCCTAGGTCCAGTCCATTTATGGTCTTTGGTTGGTGGTTCAGACTCTGAGAGCCCCATAGGTCCAGGTTAATGAACTCTGTTTCATTTTTTTGAAAACACACAACATGCTTGGATGACCCTCCCAGGAGTAACTGATAAACTTTTGTCTATATTTGCATATGTAGGCAAATACATATACATATATTTATATTTATAGATATATAAATATATGTATAAATATACATATATACATACATGTATATATATTTGCCTATACAGATATACCATACACCACACACACTCACACACACACACACACACACACACACACACATATATATATATATATATATATATATACACATGCATTAAATTAATTAAATTAATATGCTTACATAGAATTTCTTCTTGGTGGTTCTGTTCAACTAGTCATATTAAAGCTCACGACTTAATTACAAATCATTAAAAACTGATTTTTCATCTAAGTTTTCTAGTAAATGATGTAAATTATTTCTTATGAAATGTCAATTAAACTTAAGAAATATTGGTTATTGTCTTTCCTTGTCAAAATTCTTTTATCTTGTTGAGGATCACTTTCTTAAATAAAATTAATTATTATTAACATTTTGAGGTTAAACAAAAAATTTAAACTCCTTCCTTTATATTTGCACTACTAAGTAACTTTTATATTTCTTTTCATCATTCATATTTCCCAGGGTTCATCCTTATCTAAATACATAGAGGGATGTGGATAAATATGTAAAGGTTTAACTGCAATTTTTAACTGCAAGGTTTAACTGAACTTTTTAAGTAGAAATTCCAAGGCTCTAAAATAAAAAACTTGATTTATTTTTTCAACTTAAAAGCATTTTCTCATTAGCCCAGAGTATTTTATTAATAGAATAAAATGCCAAAGTAACAATATTCCTCAATAAAAAGTATCCCAGTTGGCTCAAACCCTTTAAAAAGCAGAAATTTAAGGCAAAATGGGTTTTCTATGCATTTCAAAGAATTGTGGCTCAATTTAGCACAATAGAAATTTATATAAAAATAATTTATCAATAAAAATTTTAACATCAGAATCAAATCAGTAGTATATTTGTGCTGATCAATAGAATCAGGAAAAGAAACAATGAGAAATTAGCCTAAATATTAGCAATGTAATGCTGAACCTTGGTTCAGTAATTCATTTATCATAAAATTCTATATGACATATTGAATTTGAGCAATACAACTTCATTTCATTTTTCAAAGGGTGGCATACCTACTTCACAGAAATATAATAAAGAATAAAGTAGTTTGCATATATCAACTACATTTTAAAATGTTTATGAAATCCAGCAATATAAGCTTTTTAAGTATATAAAAGTCTATATTTAGATTCCAAAAGTCAATTACATGATCAAATCTCTCTTCAAATTTGTAGTCTTCATTATTTACAGAGTCACCTTACATATAAAGAATGCCTAATTTTTTTTAATTCTCCATTCTTTTATATTCATTCAAAACAAGTATCAAACCTGATTTATATGTGAATATTGTTTAACAGCCTAAAGTACAATAATGTTTGCTCTACAAGAGCAAGAATGTTGCCAACATTTTTTTTATATTTAGTCTTTTGATAGGAGTCAATCTAACTAAAATGAGGTAATGTGTCTTTGCAATTCTGATTTGCATATTCAAAAGATTAGTAGTTTTGAACATTTTACTCATAAAACTGTTCAATATTTGTATAAATCCTTGTTTAGTCATTTTGGAATGGATTTTTAAAGGGCAATGTTTTGTTTCTTCATCATCATAATTACCATTATCATTATTATTATTATTATTATTATCCTCATAGCTATTGGTAGTAGTAGATGTAGTAGTGATTATATGAATCTTTGTAGTCAAGGTTGGTCTTAAACTCATAATCAACCTGGTTCTCTATTTCAAATGTTGGAATTACAGGTATGTACAACTATAGCCAATTGAATGTAATATTTTTCAAAATGCCTACTTCTATTCTCAATTTCATATCTGGTTATATATTTAAAAATAGCAAGTAATTACTTTTGTGTTTCATAGTTGGGTAAGAATACTGGTAGGTTGCTTAAACTGTAGTTGAGATCCTTGTACTTTTGGGAATATGAAAACAGCAATTGTTCTCAGTAGATTCTGTATGAAAGAACAGAATGGTATGAGGTTGAATTAAGGTGCTAGACTCAGGAGGAGTTGAAGGAACGAAGTGATTTCATCACAATAAAATATACTCATGTATGTAGGTTACATTTAAAATGAAATACAAAAAAATCAAAATATAAAACGTCAATGCACAGATTCTGCACAAACTTTAAATTTTATAATATGATACAGACATATCCTCTCATATTTAAAGTCAAAGGACTCCATATTTTATTCTAGAGATACATATGTGCTTATTGATATTCGTTCATATTCATTAATGCTCTAGTCAAGAGAGAGAGAAAGAGAGAAAGAAAGAGAGAGAGAGAAGGAATTTTGGCAGTATGAAACAGCATGAATTAATATAGGTCATAGTAGTAAGCAAAAAAATATGGAGAAAGTGTAGTATGACTTCATTTTGTTGTGGCATATAAATTAGAACAAATCAGGGAAGCAGATGATATGGTCACAGTTATTTCTAGATGGTATGTGGGAGAAATATAGAACTGCTACTTGACAAATACAAAATTGTCATTATTATATATTTATATTTGTTTAAATCTCTTAAATACAATTGTAATAATAGTGACATAGTAATAACAAATTGTCAGCAATATCTTTTGACAGGAATCAAAATGAATGTACTCCCTTAACAGAAGATAAATGCCACTAGGGTATTAATTTTCTATGAAAACTTCTAAAATTAAATGACAACATCTTCACTATTTAAAAATATATTGAAAAATATTTTATACAATATATTATGAATATGATTCGGTCTCCTCCAAGATCTTCCCCACTTCCACATCCACTTAAATTCACACTTTTTCTTTCTCTCTCATTAAAAACAGTGATCGAGGCCTGGCACCTAGTTGAAGGAAGGGGCCATACACAAATCTCAAAATTTTTAACCCAGAATTGTTCCAGGGACAAAATATGGAACAGAAACTGAAGGAAAGGCCATCCAGAGACAGCCCCATCCTGGAATTCATCCAATCTGCAGACACCAAATCGAGAAACTATTGCTGATGCCAAGAAGTGCTTGCCTGGTATGCCTATTCTCTGAGGTTTTCTACCGGCTCCTGATAAATACAGATGCAGATACTCATGGCCTGGGGACCCCAATGGAAGAGTTAAGGGAAGGACTGAGGAGCTGAAAGGGATTGCAACCCCATAAGAACAACAATGTCAACTAATTCTACCAAATCTCCCATCGACTAAACCACCAAACAAAGAGTATACATGGAGGGACCCATGGTTCCAAACATATATGTAGCAGAGGATGGCCTTATCTGGCATCAATGGAAGGGGAGGCCTTTAATTCTCTGGAGGCTCAATGACCCAGATTAGGGTGATGCTAGAACAATGAGGCAGAAGTGGGTGAGTGGGTAGAGAAGCACAATTTTAGAGGCAAGGTTAGGGGAGAGAGGGGGAATTGGGAAAGGGAGTTTGGGAGGGGTAACCAGGAAGGGTGATATCATTTGAAATGTAGACAAATAAAATAATTAATAAATAAACAGTGATCTTCATTTTGAAAACCTTATAATACATAAGACAAGGTAAACACACACACACACACACACACACACATAAACCTATGTTGAAAATAATCCTATCTCAGTAGTAGAACAATTGCTTTGCCTGAGCTTGTCCATGTATTTGAAATTTAGTAATCTAAAATTTTGTCCTATTAAATAAAATTTGTCAGATGCCAACTGTGTCTACAGTACCATTTTTTGAACTGTGCATGACTATTTCATAATTTGAATTAATATGATTTAATTCTATATCTGTCACCTCAGTCATCATTGTTTAGTCCTGCTTTTATTATTGTTTATTTTATTTACTTATATTTCAAATGTTATTACCCTTCCCAGTTTCCTCTCCACAAACTCCCATCCCCTCCCCCTCCCCCTTCCTTTATGATGATGCTCCCCCAAACACCCACCCATGCCAACCTCACCACCCTAGCATCCCCCTACCATGGGGCATCAAGTCTTCACAGGAACAGGGTCTCTCCTCCAATTGATCTCCAACAAGGCCATCCTATGCTACATATGCAGCTAGAGCCATGGGTCAATTCCACCATGCATTGTCTTTGGTTGGTGGTTTACTCCCTGGAAGCTTTGGGGAGGCTAGTTGATTCATATTGTTGTTCTTCCTATGGAATTGCAAACCTCTTCATCTTCAGTCCTTACCCTATCTCCTCCATTTGGGTCCCCATGCTCAGTCTGTTGATTAGCTATGAGCATCCACCTCTATATTGGTCAGGCTCTGGCAGAGTCTCTCAGGGAACAACTATACCAGGCTTCTGTCAGCAAGCTGTTCTTGGCATCAGCAATAGTGTCTAGGTTTGTTGTCTGCAGATTAGATGGATCCCTATGCAGGGTAGCCTCTGAATGGCCTTTCCTACAGTCACCGCTCCACTCTTTGTCCCTTTATTTTCTTTTGACAGGAAATATAAATTCAGAATTCCTCCTGTCAAATTTTTCTTTTTTCACTTGGTTATTTTTCTTATTTAAATTTTATCTATATGATTACTCTAATTTACTAAATGCTTATGATTCATAAGTGCCCATTTAGAGGATATACCAAGCAATAACTCAGAAATTGTACTAACATCCTGAGGCTAATAATATGTTCATTTTGTGTTTCTGTATATTGTTGCTTTATGAAACTTATGACTTTCAAGTTTGTGACTTACACAAGACCTTCAAATTAGAAGTCATATAGCAAAAATTTTAGCTATATTTCCTCTAAAATCCCCCCAGAATGCCATAATATTAGTGTCTATATGTCCACTGTATTATCGTCTAGAATTCCAGTAACATCTCAGTGTACAATAGACTGATAAAATATCACACAAAGATCACCAGAAATGATAACATATTCATGTAAATTCCACCTGAAAAAATCAGTTTATTCAAATCATTGCTATATATATCATCTAAATTATGTGTTGCTTTGAATTTACATATATATATATCACTATTCATTAGAGTGAATATTTGAACAATAACTGTTTATTTGTGCAAATGATGTAAGGAGGAATAAAACAGGTAGAAGGACTGTCTGATAAAGTTGCTTAATTTGGAAAATTAATCCATGAAAGTTGACATCTAAGTGTTTACTGAATATATAAAAAACAAAATTACATAAAATGCCATGTGTTTCTGTCAAAATATAATCTGACATTTGCTCATTGTGTGACGAATTAATTACATATACACCCACGAAGATATATGTTATATATTCCTGTTGTATAAAGGATATAAGACAAGTTCACATTTTCTACAATATAAATATAAGAAAATAATGAAAATCATTTTGTCACATTGTATCATTTTTAAAGTATAGTAACTCAATATACAAACAAACGTGCAATTCATTATCATAACAAAAGTAAGTAGACAATTTTTTAATTGGATATTTTATTTATTTACATTTCAAATGTTTTCCTCTTTTCTCGTATCTCCTCTGCAACCCCCTATCCCATCCTCCCATAACCTGCTTCTATGAGGGTGCTCCCCTACCCACATTCGAACTTCAGCATAACCGCCCTAGAACTCGCTACACTGGTGCATCAAGCCTTCACAGGACCAAGAGCTCCACTGATGCCAGATAAGTACCTTTCAGCTCCTTCAGTCCTTCCTATAATTCCTCCGTTGTGGTCCTGTGCTCCGTCCAATGGTTGGCTATGAGCACTCACTTCTGTATTTGTCAAGTACTGGCAGAGTCTCTCAGGAGGCTCTGGGTTAAAATTCTGGGTTAAAATTTTGGAGAACGGTGTGTGGCCCCATCCCTCAACTGGGGGGCTATGCTTAAACTCTGGATATGGTCTTAACAGGTTTTCCCTCCCCTTTGTGGGGCATTTCAGCTAATGTCATCCCCATGAAGTCCTAGGAGGCTCTTGCTTTCCTGGCATCTGGGACTTTCTGGTTGCTAACCTCAGTTCCCCATCCCCAATTGTTCCATACTTCTGTTTAATTTCCTGACCCTATGTACATCTCTTTCATGTCCTCCCATACCTGATTCTTCCCCTCTTTTTACCCTCCCACACTTCTTTTTGATAAATTCATTGTTTTTAATACCTGAGTAGCACTCCATAGTGTAAATGTACCACATTTTCTGTATCCATTCCTCTGTTGAGGGACATCTGGGTTCTTTCCAGCTTCTGGCTATTATAAATAAGACTGCTATGAATAATGTGTGCTTTGAGTTTCAGTAATATTTCTTTTATGATGTGGATGTCCTTGCTTTGGGGGCATAGATGTTCAGAATTGAGAGTTTCTCTTGGTGGACTTTTCCTTTGATGAGTATGTAGCGTTCTTCCTCCATCTTTTTCAATATCTTTTGATTGAAAGTCTATTTTAATGGATACTAGAATTGCTACTCCAGTTTGTTTCTTAGGTCATTTGCCCGGAATTTTTTACAGGCTTTTACTTTAAGGAGATCTGTTTCCTGTATGTAGCAAAATGCTGGTTTCTGTTTACATATCCAGCTGATAGTCTATGTCTTGTTATTGGGGAAGTGAATTTATTGATGTTGAGAGATATTAGGGAACAATGGTTGTTGTTTCATGTTATTTTTGTTATTAGAGGTGAAATTATGCTTGTGTAGTTCTCTTCTTTTGATTTTGTTGTGAGAAGTGTGGTTTCTTGCTTTTTCTTGGGTGTAGTTTCCCTCCTTGTGTTGGACTTTTCCTTCTATTATCCTCTGTTCATCTGGTTTGGTGGGAAGATATTGTTTAAATTTGGTATTGTCATGAAATATCTTGTTTTCTCCTTCTATGGTAATTGAGACTTTTGCTGGATATAACAGCCTGCACTGGCATTTTTGTTCTCTTAGGGTCAGTATGACATTTGTCCAAGATCTTCTGACTTTTATAGTCTCTTTTAAGATGTCTGGTATAATTCTGATAGGTCTCCCTTCATATGCTTCTTGAACTTTTTCCCTTACCAATTTCAACATTCTTCCTTCGCTCTGTGCATTTGGTGTTCTATTTATTATGTGACGGGATAATTTCTTTTCTGGTCTTATCCGTTTGGTGTTCTGTAGGTTTCTTTTATATTCATGAGCATCTTTTCCTCTAAGTTAGGAAGTTTTCTTCTATAATTTTGTTGAAGATGTTAGCTGGTCTTTTGAGTTGGGAATCTTCACTCTCTTCTATAGCTGTTATTCTTTAGTTTGGTCTTTTCATGGGGTCCTGGATTTCTTGAATATTTCAAGTTAGGAGCTTTTTGCTTTTTGTATTTTCTTTGACTGTTGTGCCAATGTCTTCTAGGATATCTTCTACACCTGAGATTTGCTCTTCTATCTCTTGTATTGTATTGGTGTGCTACTGTTCAGTACTAGTTGATAGGGGAAAAAGAAAAATCTCTGGGAAGTAGAGGGAGACAGGTATTCAGAGGGTGAGAGGAGGGAGAGAAAAAGGGAGACAGTTCAAAAATGAGAGGAGATAGAGGAGAAATACAGAGGGTCAGGAATTTGAAAGTAAGTATGTAGCAGTGAGGTAGGGGTAACTGGCTGTAGCCACTAGATAGTTCCAGATGCCAGGTACCCAAAAGGATCCCAGGACTCAACAGCAAGGTTAGATGAAATACTCAGCAAAGGGGAGATAGAACCTGAAGAGGATATATCCAGTGGGTAGGCACAGGCTCTACTTGAGGGATGGGGACAACCACCCACCTCAAAAATATTAATCCATAATTCCTCCTATCAAAAGGAAATGCAGGGAGAAAGAATGGAGCAGAAACTGAAGGAAAGGCCATCAAGAGACTGCCCAACCTAGGGATCCGTCCCTTCTGCTGGCACCAAACCCAGACACTAATGCTGATGCCAAGAAGTGCTTACTCACAGGAGCCTGGTATAGCTGTCCTTGTTGAGGCTCTGCCAGAGTTGGTCTGATACAGATGCAGATGTTCATAGCCAACCATTGGACTGAGCACATGGTCGCCAATGGGGAAGTTAAAGAAATAACTGAAGGAGCTGAAGGGGTTTGCAATCCCATAGGAAAAACAACAATATCAACTAACCAGTACTACCCCAGAACTCACAGGGACTAAACCACCAACCAAAGAGTACACAGGGGGTACTCATGGCTCCAGCTGGCTGTATAGTAGAGGATTGCCTTACCACATTTCACTAGGAAGGGAGACTGTTGGGACTGTGGAGGCTAGATGACCCAGGATAGGGGGATAACAGGATGTTAAGTAAATAGTGGGTTGGTGGTTGGGAAAGCACCCTCATAGAGGCAGAAGAGAGTGGGGAGAGAATAGGAGGCTTGTGGAGGGGAAATTGGAAAGGGGGATAACATTTGAAATGTAAATAAATAAAATGACCAAATATATATATATATACATATATACACATATATATGTGTGTGCATATATGTCATATATATTATATTATATTACACATTATATATTACATATTATATATTACATATTACATATCATATATATATATATATATATATATATATATATATATATCTTAAGGGAAAAAGTATGTTTAATTTTAATTAGAATAGGTTTCCAACTAAAGAATACAAAAAAGGAAAGGTCATCACTGATGCTTTAGGATGTAAATTAAATTTCATATTTCAATAAATGGAATTCTTTCTCAAGTTACTTGTTTTAAAATATTATGTTTTGGTCCCCAGGGAGGGCTCCAACCCAGTGACTCAGTTACTTTCTAAGGTGGGACCAGCCGGGAGGCACAGTCCTCACAAGTTGCAGGGCAGCCACAGCCAGGAAAGGATCCTCTCTGCCTCCATCTACACCTAGTAGGGACAGGGATCCACAACCATCTCTGCCCCTTCTCCACAAGTGGAAAGCTTGCCTCCAAGGAGTGCTCAAACCCAGGGACTCAGGTGAGATCACCATTTTCTCTCCAGTGACTTTCTAAGGAGATAGCAGATGCTGTTTGTGGAGAAAGAGGAACACTCGTTCATTGCTGGTGGGATTGCAAGATGGTACAACCACTCTGGAAATCAGTTTGGCAGTTTCTTCAGAAATTAGGCATAGTACTACCAGAGGACCCAGCTATACCAGAGCATATATTCAGAAGATGCTCACACAAGTAATAAGGACACATATTCCACTATGGTAATAGCAGCCTTATTTATAATAGCCAGAAACTGGAAACAACCTAGATATCCCTCAATAGAAGAATGGTTACAGAAAATGTGACATATCTACACAATGGAGTACTACTCAGCTATTAAAAACAATGAAT
>JADRCC010148263.1:0-10720 GCA_019843855.1 Hylomyscus alleni
TCTATCTATCTATCTATCTATCTATCTATCTATCTATCTATCTATCACCTAAATATTGTGTAGATTTTCAAAGTAGGACACAGATAGCTTTCTCAAGGTTGTCACTGCTTTCAGTGATAAAGAGGTGATTTTTTTCCCACTCTTTTTAAAGCTCTTGTAGTAGTAATTCAAACATTCAATGTAGATCAGAGACCATAGCCTCTGATTTTCTGTGAAAATATTCTTAAAATTTGGGTCTTTAGTCCTGGGTATTGTGTGACTTGCCTTTGCTTCTTCTAGCCACCAAAGGAAATATTAAGCTGAATTAAAATCATTGTGGGTTTAGAACATGCAGTGTAAGCCAGTCAATGAGTAAATGTACTGCTGAATTGGAGAGCATCCTTATGGAGGCAAAAAAAAAAAAAAGTTGTTTAGGATGTTCTTGAAAAAACATGAACCACTGTGCCCAGTTAAATTCAGGAGAGAAAGTAGTTTGTTCAATGGGGCAAAAATCTGGGCCAATGGGAGGGAGATCTATCTAATCTCCTTGAATATATAAAGAGCACCTAATATATGTTCATTGGAAGGAACTGCTTTCTCTTCTGAATTTAGCTGGGCAAGGTGGTTCATATCTGTAACTCCAGATATCTTTAATATTTCTGTCAAGTAAATTGGAGTTTAAAAATGGTAGACCATTATTTATAAGTAGAAGCCTAATTTATTTTATTGTTCCAAGATTGTTGACATTCTGTGGAGTGACCCCAGAGGCAAAAAAGGCTGTTATCCAAACACAAGCCGAGGAGGGGGCTGCTATTTTGGACCAGATGTTACCTTGAAGGTTCTTAAGAAAAACCAGTTGAAGATGCTCATCAGGTCTCATGAGTGTAAACCCGACGGGTATGAAGTCTGTCATGATGGAAAGGTGAGCTAATGTCATGGATGAAATTCTTGCAGACATCTTTGCCACAAGCCTGATCTTCGCTGCACAGTGTTGCCCTACCTAAAAGCCCATGAGATATCTTCCTTAGTATCAAACAGAAAATGGATTAATGGTGCTTCACTGTCCCTTATGCTTAGAGATATTTAGCCTATTCTTCAATCTTTACTATTCCAAGAAGCTGAAATTCTGGTATATGACTGTACTAATTACTCTTCTCCTTGCCATAACCAAGTGACAAGAAGCAACTGAAGGATATATATATATATTGGTTTTCCAAGACAGGGCTTCTCTGTATAGCCCTGGCTGTCCTGGAACTCACTCTGTAGACCAGGCTGGCCTCGAACTCAGAAATCCGCCTGTCTCTCCCTCCCAAGTGCTGGGATTAAAGGCATGCACCACCACCGCCTGGCTGAAGGATATATTTTGATGCACAGTTTGAGAGTATAGTCCGCTTGATCACATCTTAGATGACCAGGAAGGAGGGAGAGATGCTGATGCTTGGCTGACATTCTCCCTTTTCCTTTTTTGTTCTGTCCAGGACCCCAGCTTAAGAGATGGTACCATCTACATTCAGGGAAGGTCTTCCCTCCCTCAGTTAATCCTGTCTGGAGATGTCCTCACAAACATACCAAGAACTATGCTCTGCTCAGTAATAGATCAAATTGACAATTAAAATTAACCATCACAAGTGTACCTCTTTCTAACTTAATACCCAAATGCATTACTTTTAAACTATAATAATGACACTGAACACAAACACACACACACATACACACATATACAAATACACATATACACACAGAGAGACAGAAACAGAGAGAGACACGCATGCATGCACACATGCACATATGAGTGCACACTTCATCTTTTACTAATTGTAAGCCAGTTCTCACATTACACAGTTGCAATTCTTTTCTTTTCCTTACAAAGAATCCAGTTTACTCTCTTTCTTCTTCTACAATTCCCTGTAAAAGACAGACTACACACAGCATACTTCCTTTCAACTCAATGAGGAGGTGATCACTAGCAAGTTGCTTACTGTGGTTAGTTTACTGACATTAAAATGGAATGTCTTGTTCTCTTCCAGTTATGTCAATAAGGCTAGAGAAGGTAAAGACTAAAAAACTATCTTATCTTCAGTTGCCCTAGGATGATTCTTTTCTTTTTTTCTTCATAGTGAATAAAAATAAATAACAATGAATATATAATCCTGTGGCATTTCCTTCTGTTCTGATACTTTAATGTTCTTAATTCTATTGATTCATTTTTGGCCCATACTAATATAAATAAAGTACATATTATTTAGAATCTATTTGTAATTAGAAAATAGCAGTGGTTCATCTGAAGTGACATTCTTATTAGACCAGAATTGGACTCAAGGCAGGTTCCCTGTCACCAGCAAGTATTGTCTTTCCATATTCTGCCTACCATGCTTCCCTAGTCCCGTTCCATTAAGCCTCTGCTCTTAAAACATTTTGATGTGGCTTGGAACCCTCTAAATCTCTCATCTTTGTGAGAAAGAAAAAGAATGAGCTTTTTTTTTTTTTAAGAATGGAATGGGCTTCTAACTAAATTTTATTTTGACCCCTAAGATATCACAAGATAAGAAAATGGAGGATGTATCCCTAATGAAAAAATAGAATTTACAAACTCAACATTAAAGAGAATTCTAAGATTTAGCACTAAAATAGTCTGTAGGTGTTCAGGACCATACCCTGGGAATGTTGGATGAAGAGTGAGGAGTTAGTACTGGAGACACTGACTGAAGACTTTTAGTTCCCCTCAACGGAATCATATGCAATCATGTCAGACCTGGATAATTTGCAGAGATTTTTTTCCTGTCTTTTATTGAATGATCTTTTGAGAGCTAACTTAATGAACTTGATCCTCTTTTTCTTTAATCAGGTCATTACTGTATTTTCTGCTTCTAATTATTATGAAGAAGGCAGCAACCGAGGAGCTTACATCAGACTAAGTTATGGTGCAACTCCACAATTTTTCCAGTACCAAGTAACTAGTACATCATGCCTGAACCCTCTTCACCAAAGGTATATAGCTCTGATAATACTACTGACTGTATTTGTGACCACATAGAACCAGTCCCAAGGGACTAAGAGCAATTCTGCCAGTGAAGCTTTTTGCCATCATTATTGTCTGTTGCTTCAATTCTTTTAGTTTGTGCTTCACACAGTTTCAGGTTCTGTTGTTAGGTTCACATATGTTTTTGGTTGTTCTATGTTCTCTCACTATGAATTATTCCCCTTTACTAGAGTTCCAGTTTTCATCTGTCTATTTTGTCTCCTATTACCATGACGCTCTAGCTTATATGGTTGCTGGTTTTTTGTTTATGTTTGTGTTTTTTGTCTCTTTCAAACTCTTTGTGCCTTTGAAACTAAAATGGATCTCCTATGAGGTAACATATAGTGTGATCTTGTTTCTTTTTGAAGTTATCTAGTCTCATGATCTCTGTCTTCTTAGTTGATTATTTAGTTTACTTACATATGCTGTTATTATTCATCGACTACAATGTGCACCTGTCATTTTATGTTTTTGATACATAGATAAGGCTTTGTATTGTTGGTTCCACACTGAAAACATTAAAAAGAAATGAATCTCTTCTGAAATTGTACATTTCTTTTTAAAATGAGCTGAGGAAGAAGTTTATGTTGACATAGTTGACTAAATGTCCTAGCATAAATCAAAAGACTGTCTTTTTTATTATATGCCCTCTGTTGCCTTGCGTATCCTCATAAGAGTTGAATCTGGGTTTGGAGGTTTCTAAGATGCTCTCCTCCTGGTCAGATCGTATTTTAGCAGTCACCGCCTATTTTGTTTCAGTGATGTAATGGCAAACTTCAATACCTCATAGAACAACTTCTTTTTTTTGTTGTTTCAAATAATTATTCATATGAGTCTTTCAAATCAAAGAAAACTCTGTCTGGTGCATGTATATAAGTACAAGGGGAGAACCAGCTCCACAAAGTTGTCCACTGATCTGCACACATGTATGGTGGCATGCACACAACCCCCTCACCATATCTACTTGTCAAATACGAAAGATAAAATGTCTAGAAAATGAGAAGGAAGTATACAAACAGCAACAACAATGATGGTGATGATTTTAAAAATATCTAACAAGTCTGAAAATGCAGACAAAAATGCCTGCATTTACTATCTAATAACACAATACATATAAACATATGCAATTAATTCAAAGTGGAAAAATGTATGCTGTAACATAGCACAGGAAAATGGAGCAGGACAGAGTGGGTTTGGAAGTACTGCTGAAATGCTGCTTTCTTAATACAGGGTCAGTGCTATGGAATTCAGTGCCTTCAAGATACTAAAGGAAAGAATGATTGCACAAAAAACTGATCTCATCAGTGCTTTCCAGCTCCGTGACCACAGTAGGTCAGGTAATAAACTGTTCACCATTTCTCAACGTATCTAGCTATATACAGAGGAGGTTTTCTTCAATGGAATTTTAGCTCTTAGTTGATAGAATGAAATGATAGAAAATTTTCAAAATCCATTATTTTCTATTAAAAAAAGCAGAATGTATCTCCTTTTCAGTAAGTGTCTTTGAATTCAAAAAACCAACAACTATGAGTTAGACCTCTATTCTGGTTGCTTGTAGAGAGAGACTGGAGGATGCAGAACTGTAATGCGTTTGTCAGTTTCACAGTGTCTTAAGTCTCATGGCTGCCATTCTTTTGAATGATTATTTGAGCCTGGCATAGTGACACATGCCTGTAATTCCCAGCCACTGGGAGGCTGATGCAGGATAATTATGAGTATGAGACTGGCTTGAGCTACACAGAGAGATTTTGTCTTAAGAAACAAAAACGAAAAGAAAACCAATTATGACAAAAAGATGGTTTGAATCATACATGAGAGCAAAACTAATAAGCAGGCACTGAAGGCTAGTTTACCCAGGTGTGAAGGCTAATGTTGCTCTAGCCACCATCCTGACACTAAATTCTAGCATGGTAGAAAGATAGAAGCTGAAGTTAGGGTTTCTGTGCCTTCAAAGTGGCTAAATTCTATAATGTTCCCAACTGCATCTTTGAGGAAAACATCCTTAATTGTAGCCGTTAGTATATTCAGAGGTTAACATCAATTAGCATGAGCTTGCAGTTAAGGAGTACTAAATAAATGAGGTGAGCTATGATGACTAAGAGTCAATAAAACCAGCAAATAACAGAGTTAGTTCCCCACGGAAATCAGTTGTTGGAGTTGTCAAATACAAAATATAAAATGTCTAAGAAACGAAAAGGAGAAAAGGAACAAAAGAGAACTACGATGTGTGTTTAAAATATTTGAAATAAGATTGGAAGAAGTATCAAATAGTTATAGCACTATGTTTGTTAAAATAAAGTGGAAGCAGAGCAGATGCTGCATACCTGTAATGCCAGTACTCGGGAGGTGGTGGCAGGAAGTCAGGAATTAGGGGCCAGCCTGGGCTACATGAGACCATGTCTCAAAATAAAAACAAAACCCAAGAGAGTGAGACAATGTGCATAATAACTATGTTAAAGAGAAGATTAGACACCTCTTCAAGAATTAGATGGAGAGATAGGAACTTCAAGGCTCGCTAAAGCAACACAGTAACCCCAAGGCTAACCTGGGCTATATAGCCAGATCTTGTCTCAGGAAAAACTGTTATGAACAGCAAAATGAGAGGGCTTAAAAAGCATCTAGTGAGGATCAAAGTCCAACATATCAGTGTACCAGAAAGAAAGAAACAGACTGTAAGAGAGGAAGGATATGTGTAATATGCTAATGTCTGAAGCTCTTCCAGAACTGATGACAGAGTCCTAGAGATAAATGGAAACAGTGATTCTCAAGCAGGATACATACAATTAAATCCACACTTGCGTTCACTTGTAATGCAGCTACAGAGCACCAATAGAGAGGAGGACGTTCAAAGGCAGGCAGAAGCAACACACATTACTACAAAGACACACCAGTTGGACTGATAGACTAATCAGGAACTGAGAAAAAAGTCAGTAGATAGTGGATCATATATACAAAGATCGAAAGCTATATTTACACAAATAGCTTGAAAACCTTAACAGAAACACAGCTGGAAAGTACTCTGTTAATAGCACACAAAGTAGACTCTGAAAAAATTACTAGACATGAAAAAGGACACTTTGTGATAACAAACATTTAATTTGCCAGTCAAATTTGTCCTGCATGTTTATGTTCCTACTGATATGGCCTCGAAATACGCAAAACAAACCTGACAGAGCAACTAGCAGAGGCAGAAACCTCTGCTATCATAGTGGGGGATTTTAATACTCCTCTCTCAGAAATCAAAATTATCACCATAGAGTACATAGCGAGCAGCACTGTAGCTCAATCTAATCTAACCATAAAAACCACTTTGGGGATTCAGCCTGGTGGCACATGCCTGTAATCCCAACATTCAAGGCAGAGGCAAAGGGATCATGAATTCAGGGACAGCTGATATATAACACATATTTTTGGAAATTAAAATGTACTTTTGAATAGTTGTGTTTCTTGCAGTATCACAGAAAAATTACAGTAGAAATTATAATATTCAAGCTGAGTGGTAATGGAATTTTAACATGTAAACTTCCCAGAACACAAATTAGAGAAACAATGGCTTCTCTTAATGCATATATTTTTAAATGATGAAACTTTTATCAACTGCTAAGAAAATAGTTCTTTGAAGAAACTGGCAAACTTGATAAAATGAGAGAGAGAGAGACAGAGAGAGAGAGTGAAAGAGCGCGAGAGCGCAAGCATAAATTAGAGAACACATATTCAAGTACAAATAACCAATGCTAAGATAGAAAAGGATGTTATTATATAATTTATAAACATTAAGATCATTAAGCTACATTATGAAAACTTATCTATTGGCCGGGTGGTGGTGGCGCGTGCCTTTAATCCCAGCACTTGGGAGGCAGAGGCAGGCGGATTTCTGAGTTCAAGGCCAGCCTGGTCTACAGAGTGAGTTCCAGGACAACCAGGGCTACACAGAGAAACCCTGTCTCGAAAAAAAAAAAAAAGAAAGAAAAAAGAAAACTTATCTATTAAAGAATTAGGACTTCCAATCAAATGGACATATTCCTAAAATATATACATCTATACACACACAAAGAGCTGAGACAGAAATAAACCAAAAATCTTAGTGACTTCATAATCGTTAAAGGAAATTTAAAAGTTTCTACAAGAAAGTTCTCTTCTTTCAGACAGCTTCATTCCTTAAAGAAAACAAGGAAAATCTTATACCATTTCCAGAGAATAGGAACAGAATATTTCAGGAGGTCAACATAAACTTGGTGCTTAAACCTGACAAGAAAAATACAATTAAAGGCTCATTATGGGTAAATTTATATGAAAAAAATCATAAATGAAACAGTCAAATATTAGTATGTCACAACCACATTTGGCATTTGCTATGAATACTAGGAAATACAAGTTGTCATTTAAAACCCAGTCAATGTAATTCACCATTTTAATGATGATACTATATAATCTACCTAAAAACAATTATATTGATAAATTTTACCCTGGTTTTATGGTTTAGGGTTTTTTTAATTTTTTTGAGACAGGATATCAAAAACAATCTGGCCTCAAACTCCCTATGTAGCTGAGGATGACACTGAACTTTTGACCCTCCTGTCTCTACTTCCTATGTGCTGGGGATATGAGATTTATGCTACCATGCCCAACTTATGTGGTACTGAGAATCAAACCCAGAGCTCTGTGCTTGTTAGACAAGTACTTGACCAACTAGTTTCCTTCTGAGATTTGTTAATGGTTTGTAAAAGCAGACAATTAAGAATAAATGCTGAATGTGTTAGCTCATGACTATAATTCTAGCATTGGGGAGGTAGAGGCAGAAGAATAAAGAATTCAAGGTCAGCTTCAGCTCCATATTATGTTCAGGTATGGGCACTCTACACATATATACATACAGGCAAAACATTCATGAACATTAAATAAATCTATAATATGAAAAAGAAACTCTATACATATTTATGTATAAATATTTATATACTTAGTAAAAAGACTAGAAATAATGGAATTGTTTATTTGAAATCATTTAAGTTCTGGGACAGTGGTTCCTGCCAGTCAGAAAGGATAAAAGGAGAATTGTAGGTTTGAAGGCTAGCCTGAGTAATATATTGAGGCTGTCTCAAAAGCCAAGGTTTGGCAATATTGCTTGGTAGTAGAGTGCTTGCCTATTGGACATACTAGGTTTGATCCCCAATATAAAGTTGTTCCAAATGAATATATATCTTCAATAATGAGAAACATAAAAATATATGTGGCTTGATAAATTACAATGTAATATTAAGGACAAAAATATTAGTTGGGAAAATAGGTGAGGGATATACTAAAATATTAAAAATAAAAGTAAGTCTTCTGTATTTTTTGTTTGTTTGTTTTCTTTGATATTTTCTTTATTTACATTTCAAATGATATCTCCTTTCCCAGTTTCCCCTCAAAACAAAACCTCTATTCCCTCCCCCCTCCCCCTGCTCACCACCCCACCCCCTCCTGCTTATTGGCCCTGGCATTCCCCTACACTGGGGCACAGAACCTTCACAGGGCCAAGGGCCTCTCCTCCCATTGATGACCAACTTGGCCATCCTCTGTTATACATAGGCTGCTGGAGCCATGAGTCCCCCCCATGTGTACTCTTTGGTTGGTGGTTTAGTCTCTGGGAGTTTTGAGGGTACTAGTTAATTCATGTTGTTGTTCTTCTGTATTTTCAAATCTTCTGTAATACCTTACTATTAGAGAAAGAGAAAAAGTTCAATACGTGATTAGAATTTCTTATATGTGACAATAAGATTTACAGAACATGAAAGACTTACTTTACTTATTTCTCCTTTAAGACTCTGGGGCCTGGTAGTACAGATCATGAACGAGAGCAGTGGGGCCTCAGGCCTTAAAACCTCAGACTGCCTACTAGGTCTGAGAAAGAGCTTACACCTTTATTTTGTGAAATTATATGCCAACCATATGGTTTTTTGTTGTTGCTGTTAGGAAAGATTTCATTGGCCCAGTGGGCTTTTTCTATGGAGAGCGTTTTGGGACTGAACTTACCATGGAGATCTCTGAGTTCACACCTGGCAACCATTGACTCCAACGGAAGTGTTGACTACATGTCCACCTTTGATGATATCCACATTGAAAAGCCTATGAAAGATGTGAGTGATGTATTAGTTCCAGCTAAAAATTGGATTGGGTTCAATGCACCTTTGGACAGCCTCTAAGCAACTTAGTGCTTTCAGAAGTTCAGAGTGGAGCTATCTAATGAATGAGAATGGATGAGGGGGTGGAAAATGTATATATTCTCTTTAGAATAGACAAAATAAATAAGCAAAAGCTTTGTAAGCAAACCTATATAAAACCTGATATTCTTATTATCAGTACTGTCTCCCAGAAGGGCACATATAACAACACAACAACATTCTCTCATTAAAAGTACAATTTAAATATTCAACATACATGTACAGATTTGCTGATATTCCCTAGAATATGACTTAAGGTATATGAGATATAAAATATCTTATTAAAATGGCAATACTGCAGGGACACTGATCAGATCCCATCATTAACTAGTTAGCAATTCATCAGTAATTAGTTATAATGTTGAGCTGATAGGAACTAAGACTTGGGCAATCATTTGCAGGGAATGTGAGAAGACCAGAGAGAAGCATGCAGGCTAAATGGGGAACTATCCATAGGAAGAAGGCCTTGGATGGTAGGGGCAATTTATCATGGTGACTTAGATCATAGGCCTCTGCACAGAGAGTCTAAGATTCAAATCTCACTCAATAGCTGTCTTACCTCTAGGAAAATTGCCTTTACCTTTGTCTTCTGTCCTTATTCTTTAAGACCATAGAAGATGAAATGGTATGACCTATGTAGACCTTTCCATAGATTTGCAATTGTTATTTCCTGTTGTCACATTGACTCTTTGTCCCTGCAAACAAAAGAACAAGTCTTTAATCTGACTCAAAATGGTTTGCCTTCTCATATGTAAATCGGTGACCTTAAGGTCTAGTTCAGTGGTAGATGCCTGGCATGCACTCAAGATCTGGGCTTATTCCTTTGCATCATAAAAAGATAAATAAGAAAGGAAAAATAATTTGTGAGGTTATTTTGTATTTGTCACATTTGCTGAAATTAATCTAGACTGTTAATCCTCAGTGTTTTAACACTTAGAAAATCTTTATTCTAGATGAAGTCCAATCTAATTGAAACGATGTACAGATACAGAGCTGACCTGAAAATCATATTTAATATCATCGACTCTGATCAATCAGGTAAAGGAATGTTGAATAACTTGAGAGACTGAAAACTTGATTTTAATTTAACTTTGATATACAATCACTGACTTAAACTTAAAAAATGCAGGTCTGGGAATATAGCTCAGTGATAGAGATGTCCTGTTGTAAATGAGACTCGGTACCATCTTCAGCACCCTGCCACCACCCCAACCTCTGTGCAGAGACATTAGAGTATGAAAAATGATCAATAGTGATCCAGGAAAGCAGATCTTTGCATATTAAAACAGGCTCAACAGAGAGTCTATGAGATGATTCATCATGAAAAGGTGCTCACTGCTGACCACTATGACCTGTATTCATTCCCTGAGACTCACATGGTAGAAAGGTGGAAGGAGGAACTGACGCTCTCAAGGTGCCCTCTGAGCTCCATATTTGACTATGACATGGGCTACGTGCACACACACACACACACACACACACACACACACACACACACACACACACACACACACATCGTGGG
>JADRCC010148267.1:0-14467 GCA_019843855.1 Hylomyscus alleni
CCCCCCGCTTAGGGAATGTTGCTACACACAATGAGGTGGGTCTTCCCACACCAATTAAGACAGACTCCCCACAGACATGCCCACGGGCCATCAACGTAGACAATTGCTCCTTGAGATTATCTTCTCAGGTGATTCTAGATGGTGTCAAGTTGACAGCTGAAACTATTACACCCACCCAAAACACTGAGCCTGGTGGGCATCGGATGGGACTTGATTTGCTCACCCACGGTGAGGCCCGCTGCTGCCTCATGGACCAGCTTGTCTTCTGCCCTTCAGGATGACACCATCTCTATCAACCACAACTGGGTCAATGGCTGCAACCTGACAAACATGTGGCACTTCCTGCAGCAAGAGCTCCAGGCCGTGCAGCATGAGGTTGGAGAATGGAAGGACTCCATGCCTGACTGGCACCACCACTGCCAGGTGGGAAGCAACCAGCTCATGTTGAGTCAGCCTTGGGGCCAGGACAGATGCCAGGGCCAGGCTTCACGACTCAGACCCTACTGGTGACTATCCTGGCTCTGAACCCTGGTCTCTGAGTCTCATCTTAGCCCCTGACCCTGGGTATGTGGGAGGGATCTTTGCACGCCAGAGCAGTCTGAGTCTGGACGTGACCCCAGGGCTCTTTCCCTTTCCTCTCTGTCCAGGTCATCATGAAGTCCTGCACGGGGATCAATTTTGAAGAATTTTACCATTTCCTCAAAGTCATCGCTGAGAAGAGGCTCCTTGTCCTGAGACAAGGACTGAAGGGGGATTCAGGGGACAGCCAGAGCCTAGGCCTGGGCCTACAGCAGGCTGCGTTTGATATTGGCCGCCTCGCAGACGTGCTGGCCTCTGTGGTTGTGAATCCTGACTTTCAGAGAGTGGACACCAGCGTATTCTCACCACAGCCAAAGGAGTTGCTTCAGCAGCTGGAGGACACAGTGACTGCTGCAGAGGCCCTGTAGGATGCTACACATCAAGATGCAGGGAGAATTCTGGCGAGCAGCCTCTTGCCCCAGGGCCCTTCTGGAAATGCAGGCTACCTTCCCTTGAGGAATAGGATGTGCCCCAAGCCTGTGCCAGTGCAGTTCTTGCAGAGAGTGGACCTTGAGGAAGGTCCAGCCAAAATGGGTGTTTAATTCTTAGAGGCTAGAGAGTTCTGGCCTCTAGCAAGCCTGCCAAAAATGTGAATTGAATAGTGGTCATGAAACCAGGTTTCTTCGGAACCTCTCAGCCGCTTCTAGTTATCCTAGGACATCTGATCTGCCTACCTTGGAGGTGTCCCTGTGTAACCTGGGACATAGATACATATGTATGTATGCAGTTGCCCTCCAAGCCTTTTCACCTCTAGTTCTGTCCTAGGAGCTCCAGACCCCCACCTGAACTAGGAGGAATTAACCAGGGTATGATAAGCTGAAGGGGGAGTTCTTAAAATGGGTGTTGTTTGCCAGTGGTTGGAGGCACAGTGCTAAGTGACTGAAAAGCGCAGGTACTGTTCCATCCAAGTCCCCAGGATGGAGATGATAGTACAGAACTAGGGAGCAGTAGCATTCTTCCCCACAGCATTCCTTAAAGGCCTGGCCTCCTATGCTAGCTCATCTGCAGAAGTATAGCGAGCCCTGCAGTGCAGACAAATAGACCCAGTCTCAGGCTGACTGGATAAGTCAGTGCCTCCTCTGTTGGCTGTACTCACTGCCCATGCATGTTCTCTGAGTCTGAGATGGAGACAAACAATTGCTTCATGGCCTGCATGAATCCATATGACACTTCTGGTGTCTCTGTGCTGTTTCTAGAAGTAAGGGTTGTGGCTGAGGGCAGGGGTGTGCAGCCTCTGTGAGAGCCTGCAGCTTACTCTGGACTGCAGCATAGACCACCAGGATGAGGCATAGCTCTAAATAATGCTGCACTTGTGGACATCTTTGCAGACAAAGAACTGCCTAAACCTGTAGCCTTCAAGGTCTGAGCTGAGGCCTTATAGGAAGAAGGAAATTAGAAGTAGAATTGGCCACAGTCTTTGTAAGGTTCTTATACAGGACCTCATGCCAATGACACACCCTGTCATCCCTAAGAAACCCTTCTGGGTAAGGCCTGGGAATATTTTCAGCAGAGTCATGTGAGGCTTAGAGAGCTGCATCTTACAAGGTACAACTGGTGGTGTGCTGCAGACTAGCTAATTCACCCTATGAGCTGCAGGTCCTCTACAGACTAGCTAAGTGTAAGCATGTGGGTAGGGGCAGGGACACCTATCTTTCTTCCCTGCTTGCCATAAAGAGCAGCTTTCCTCTTGCTTAGGACCATTGGGGAGCTGCTGGAGATCAGTGGCCAGGAGGATGGTGCTTGTTGATGTAGAATCAGTGGAAAGAAAATTATTTACTAATACCTTCAAGCCCTTTACCAGCTAAATAATGGGAGTACCTCCTATTTCAGAGCCTCTGCCAGCATTATCTTAGGAGTCCTCAGACATGGCCAGGTAGATAAGCTTGTCCAAACTCTTGCCTTTGAGCTGGTCAGGGTTGTAGTATCTGGTGCCCTGGTTCCTTTCCTATGTGGAGACACTTCAGCTTCACTCAATTGGCCCAGCAACTTAATTTACTCTAGACTGACAGAATTAAGAAAAATTAACATTTTAGGCCTTGTATGATAGATACTGGCTACTATGTATTCCCATGACCATCATAACTAGAATAATAAAAGAATCCCAAGTCAGATTAACAGGCCAGGAGGGGCCCATGATAAATGACTCAGCAGGTAAAGGTACTTACTTGCTGTGCAAATCTGTTGCCAGGTTTGAACCCTAGAATCCATGTCAAAGTGGAGGAGCCCCTTCATGCTGCTTAAGTACTTCACAGACTGCCCAAACCCTAGCTTGCACAGTTTCTGCCATAATTTGAAAGTAGTTTACGGATTTCTGCCCTGTCCAGGTGTCCCTGGTGCCACTCTTGTTGCTGATTCTTGTAGCCAAAATTAGTGTTTTGCAAGATCTTAAGTCATCTTATGTGTTGCTCCAGCTGCCAATGGGCACAGCCTTAATTTACTGACACATGTTCCCATTGTGGCACTGCTGTTTGAAGGAATCATTAACAAAAGAAAAATATCCTAATCTGACTCCAAGGAGGAGCTCAAATCTGTGTTCAGGGAATCCTCTTCCTCATCCTTCCCAGTGGGAGGAGGATGATACACACACACACACACACACACACACACGCCACTCTGCCTGCCTAAGCCTGCAATTAAATAGCAAATAGTTGGAAAACTAAAGTGTAGATAACAGATTATGGGAGGGTAAAATAAAAAATCAAGGGGCTGGCGAGATGGCTCAGCGGGTAAGAGCACTGACTGCTCTTCCAAAAGGTCCTGAGTTCAAATCCCAGCAACCACATGGTGGCTCACAACCATCCGTAATGAGATCTGACTCCCTCTTCTGGTATGTCTGAAGACAGCTACAGTGTACTTACATATAATAATAAATAAATATTAAAAATCAAGAGCAACACAAGAAAATACACCAGAGAGTACCAAAAATGCAGAGACAGTATACAAACTATTTGTAAGACAGCTACCTAGGGGGAAAATGATAAGCTGGCAGGACTAAAGAATAAGCATCTTGGATCAATAACTCAAAAAAAAAATAGAACCTACACAGTAAAATGGAAATAACCAGCACAAGTCTTTGAAGAATAGAGAACAGCAATGAAACCAAAAGTTGGTTTATAAAAAACCACTCACCTGGGCTGGAGAAATGGCTTAGCAGTTAAGAGCACTGACTGCTTTTCCAGAGGTCCTGAGTTCAATTCCCAACAACCACATGGTGGCTCACAACCATCTGTAATGGGATTGGATGACCTCTTCTGGAGTCTTTGAAGACAGTACAGTATACTCACATAAGTCTTTTCTTTAAAATAAAAAAAAAAAAAAATACCCTGTGCATACACACACACCTGTAATCCCAGCCCTTGGGAGGGTACAGAGTATGAATGCAATCCTAAACTCTGTAAAGCCTATCAAGAGAAATGCCTGCATTTATTTTCATGTAAGTTACATGGTTTTAGTGTCTCTGTAATAATTAGAACAGTTACAGTCCAGCCAGGGAAACACCAAGAAACCTTGTGAAAAAAACAAATGTATACACACACACACATTATCCACGTTCTCGGAGGCCTGAAACCACACAAATAGTGTCATTGTTGGGTGTCTTCCACCTTATTTTTTTCAGACAGGGTCTCTCATTGTCTACACAGTAAGTTCCAGGACAGCCAGAGCTATGCAGGGAGATCTGATCTCAAAGAACAAACAAGCAAACAAACCCAGCTGCTTGTTGCTTGTGGGAAACAAGCTAATTGGCAGATTCACACAGGAATGATGTAGTGGAGGAAAGCAAAGGCAAAACTTAAGTCCTGGGATAGAAAGGCCTCAGCAAGTCTCCTCTTGCTGAGGAGATAGGCCAGGAAGCTTTCACCTCTTTCTCTTGTTTCTCAATATTGGAATTCACAAGGCATGGCAGAAAAGCAATGAGTCATCTTCTCTCAGATCCACAGTACACATTGTATGAAGCCAGGTTCCGTCTTGTCAGCTGGTGCATGCAAGCTTAGACAATGACCTCTGGGTGGCTGAAATTATGCAAGCAATCTCTGCATGCAGGCCTTGCAAGGGGGAAAGAGTATGGAGCTGCATTCCAATCATACCTGGTGATGAACTCACCCACAGGCCACGCCTAGCTAGCTGTTCCTCACACAAGCACCATCTGCCAGTGCTTGTGTGGGAAATTCCCAAGTGGTGGCAGCCTTTCTACCAAATGCCTCTGAGGAACTGCTGACAGGAGGAGACAACTAAGGCAGCCTGAGAGGCAGTAGACGAAGTCCATACCCTACCGAACCAGTCCCTGTCCCAGCTCCTACTCATCCACACACAGGTGCTTCTCAAGTGTCCAACCATAGCTCCCAAGAAGTCCTGTACTCTCTGCAGCACTGCCAGAATTCCCACCACATAGGCAGGCGCAAGTTTGCAAGTCTGCAAGTTAGATTTATATACTCAAGGTGGTTTCTTGAGAAAAGGCCATTGTGATGTGGAGAAATAAATATGCAGGGGTCTGATTTCCCCAGTCATCAGGTTTGACGCTGAAGATGTGGCGGGAGAGTAGAGCAGAACATACAAAGTATATGCTATATTAAATTATGTAGATTAGTATATAAAAAATAAACCAGTGATAGAAACAAACAGGGGCAATGTGGGGGTGGGAGGGATCGGGGAAAGCCCACCCCAAATGAAACTGAATCATACCTACAAGAAGAGCACACTGTACAAATAACATACAGACCCCCAATATGCTGGTTAGTGGGAACATTGAGCCTCTGACTATTCTACCCACCTATGGCCCACCTTCCTTCTTGGAAGTATTATTCTTCCATATTAAATTGTAACCCTACCCATGTGTCAGTGTACAGTTCCTTGTAGGGTGCCCTTTAGACTCTAATATTTGCCTATAACTGAGCAAAGTCTGTGTGCTTTTATCTTTGCTTCATAAGCAGTATGCATGAGTACCTTGATAGTTCAAAGCACAACAGTTCATAAAAGTAGTTGTACAATTAGGTAGTTAACAAATGTGTAACAGGAACTACAGGCTGGTGCAATGACAGGTGTTTCGGCAGCATCTACCATTACTTGTTCTACAGGATATTGGGAACCATCCCTGGCCTCATCCCAGGACAAGCATAGGTGATACCGTAGGCTGATGCTTCACAGCCATGCAAAGACCTTCCCTGGGACTGAGGAATGCAGGTGCCTGGGATTGCAGTAACAGAGGCTAAAGTTTTGATGTCACAGGATGCCATGGAACCTTCATCAGGTCCTGAGAGATGAGGTCCTGGTGTGTGACGTGGGTGATCCCAGAAACACAAACAGTATCTTCCTTAAGTAAGAGCTGAAGTAGGTATCAGGGCATATAGCATTCTTAACCACTTGTGACCACTAGAGGAGACCTTGAAGCCTCATGGTATAAGCCCAAGTAGTGCCAGGGCTTTTTTTCATAATCTCTGAAGTCTGTCTCTGAAAATCTTCCCTAAGAATTATGAAACATTTAAAGGTAACACTTGGATTCATGGTCTGGTGTCCAATCTCTTGCATTTGTAAAATGAGAGATCTTATATGCCTTGAGTAAAGATGGTGCTAGGCCTTGTAACTTTGGTATGTACAGTGTACAGGATGTGAAAAGGATGGTTACAGATTGTTTATTGACAACTTTCTGGAGACCTGCTCTAAAGTTTGATGGCCACATTCCCAGAGCTGCAGAATAGGACCTTCCCGACACTTGAGAGAGCTGAGGCACGCTACAAATACAGCGAAGGGTTCTCCTCTCCATACTGCAGTGAGAGAGTAGGCTTAACAGAGGGGTGAGTGAACCATACCAGTTGATCTCAAGTCGGCAAAAGTCTCTTAGGTCTTCAGAGGTAGTCTCGATCCGAGGCTCGAATCCACGCCCACCATGACCAACAAAGTGGACATGTCTTTGGACAACATCACTAAGCTCAACTGAAGCCAGCGAGGTCTCGGCAGGCCAGGCTACCTGGGCGGCCTCCGCAAGAGCACAGTGCAGGGCACCAGTCGGGTGAATCAAAGTGGCCAGCCTAGGAGGTACCGGCCCACCATGGCCTGTGGTGCAGAAACCGCCTGCCACCATACTGCACACCCAAACAACTTCCTGACAAGTGGCAGCAGGACAGCTTCCATGGCAGCTACCTGGGTGGAGCCAACCTGGAGACCGGTGTGAAGCTCTTCCTGTCAAACCTGCACTTCCGAGTGTCAGATGATGATATTCAGAAACTCTTTGCAGAATTTGGAACCTTGAAAAAATCCGCTGTGCACTATGATCACTCTGGACGAAGTTTAGGGAAAGCAGATGCCCTGAAGGCTATCAAAGAGTACAATGACGCCTCTTTGGATGGCCGCCCTATGAAAATTCAACTTGTCACATCACACATGGACACACGACCAAGACCTGCACAGAGCACAAACACAGGTGGCATGACAAGAAACCGTGGCTCTGCAGGTTTTCCTGGTGGTAGCACCGTGAGAGGGACCACCGGTGGAGGCAACCTGGGAAGAGGTAGAGGCACCAGCAGGAACTCAAAGCAGCAGCTTTCTGCAGAGGAGTTGGACGCACAGCTCGATGCTTATCAGGAAATGATGGACACCAGCTAAACAACCTAGCAAATCCACACGAGGAACAGGAGCCAGAAGCCTCCTTCCTCTGGGGCGCCTAGAGGGAGGCTTGGCAGCTGGACGGTGCAGACAGTCATGGATTCGCTTTTTCCTTCTTTGGATGTCTTTCTTGATTTTTCTTCCTCTTTTAAGACTCATGTAAACTTTTTTCTTTCTTTCCTTCTTTATTTTAATTTTTTAAAATTCTGTAACAGAGCTGTTTTGTACTGAGTTATTTTGGAGATAAATCGGACTGGTTGCTGTTGTGAAGGTGTGGAATTTTCACTTTTGCCATGATAAAAATGTGTGTAGTAAAAAAATAAACAAGGGTCATAAAGTAATAAAGACATCATTGATGACTGAAAAAAAAAAAAAAAAAAGAATAGGACCTTCCCTAGTCCTCAGGGACAAGAATGGGCAATGCTTAAGAGTCTGTGGAGTTGTTCCCTTTGGTTGGTTTTGTTTGCTTTCTTTCTTCCTCCCTCCCTCCTTCTCTTCCCTCCTTTCTTTCCCGTCTCTACCTATTTTGGGATTAAAGGTATCCACCACATCCAGTAGATGCTGAGGATTTTGATGCCTGCTGCAGTCCCAAGTCCATGGGTTGGGAAGGAAACCATCCCTGTTTTCTACCTGGTGAAAACAATTGATGCTGAATATTGAGGATCCTGACAGCCAAGCTCCTGGAGCAAGAAATAGCTACAGACAGGGACTGGGGTGGGTAACTCAAATACTTTATTCTACACACTGATAAGACTCCAATAGCATAGCCATGTAGTATAATACTATATAGTAAAATAGTGGTTACATTTGATTACATACCATATAAACTAGTTATATAATATATACTACTCATATACAAACTATACTGTATCCTACAGATACACATATATACATGCATACACTGTATGTACTAAATAATACTATATTATATACTATACCAAGATACATAAATCTCTTTGAATACAGTTTGTAAAAAAATCTCAACAAAATACTACAAAATTGTATCTAATATAAAAAGACACATTCCATGCTTTAACCCAGAAAACATTGTTTTCACATTGTAAAGTCAATGTAATGCACGGCCATCTCCAGTGTATCACATACCTTTCAATGAGAAATGAACTCAGTAGACTTTCTGTACCCAATAGTCTTTTTCTAGATGAGTCCTATCATATCTTCGAATGAAAATGGGAAAACTGAAGGTCTTCTGATATTTCTTACACTCAGACTTTTCTCCAGGGTTCTTCTATGCTTCTCAGAAAGAAGTGTAAAAATTGAAGCCTACCTATATTACGTAGACCTACAGACTTTTCTCCCTCTGGTCCTTTTTATGCCTTTGAAGAACACTGAAAATCAGAATTTCCTCCCACGTTCCTATTCCTAGGGTTTAGCTAGTATGTATTCTTTCACATAATCTGAGAGAATTGTGACATCTGAAGCCTTACCTTTTTTTCTCACAAACATGGCCTTTCTTATTGTTCAGGGTGAGCCTTGCTTGTGTCCTTTATGAAAATTAAGAAAACAGTGTTTTTTTCATATTATTTACAGACACTCTGATGATTTGTTGTCCAAGGAGTATTTAGTTTCTTTGAGGGCAAATGGAAAATGTTATATTTACTGTACTTATTTGTACTCAAAGGATGTGTCTCCAGTACAAGTTTACTCATGTTTACAAGGCAATTGTAGTAAGTGGCTCTCCAGTGCTTTCATTAATAGGGATACTCTCCAACATGAATTCTTTAATGGTTTTGAGGTTACCTGCCACATTGTCTGCATTCACACTGTTTCTCTCCTGCATGAGTTTATTTGATGTGCTCTAAATATGCTGGGACTGTGAAATGTGAAAGGCATTTTTTCACATACTTCACATGTCAAAAGTCCATTTCCAGTGTGCTTTGTCATTTTTGTTAAAACAAACAAACAAAAACCTGTTAGAGAAACTAAGGATTTGCTAGAATTTACATTCATAAGACTGTAATGAATAACTTATAAGACTGTTAATAATCAATTCTAAGTGGAAGCAAAGGCTTTCCCACACTATATTTATAGGATTTCTCCCCACTATGAATTTGTTCATGTTTCCTAATGGAAGTGGAGCAACTGAATGCTCTAGCACCTTGTTTACACTTATAGGGCTTTTCTCCAGCATAAATTCTTTCGTGTATGTGAAGAGAACAGGAAGCAGTGAAGCACTTACCACACTGTTTGCATGGACAGGATTTTTTCCCCAGCATGAGCTCTTTCATGTTTTCAAATGTAACTGGGACAACTGAAACCTTTACCACACTCTTTACAGCCGTAGGGCTTTTCCCCATTATGACTTCTTCTGTGATTTTGAAGTGAGGTGTTGGAACTAAACCATTTATTGCATTGTTTACATTCATAGGGTTTCTTCTCTCCAGCATGAGATGTTTGATGTCTTCTAAATACACTGGAAAAGGGAAACACTTCTTCACATACACTGCATTTAAAAGGCCCATTTCCTGTGTGCTTTATCATGTGTGTTCGAACACTTGTGAGAGAAAAGAAGGCCTTACCACACTGCTTGCATTCATAGGGCTTCTCCCCAGTATGAGTCCGTTCATGCTTTCGAAAGGAACTGGAACAACTAAAGGCTTTCCCACATTGTTTACATTCATAGGGCTTCTCTCCAGTGTGAGTTCTCTCATGTTTTCGAAGAGAACTGGAACACGTGAATGTTTTCCCACACTGTTTACATTCATAGGGCTTCTCTCCAGTGTGGCTTCTTTCATGAATTTGAAGATAACTGGGACAGTTGAAGGCTTTTCCACACTGTTTACATTCATAAGGCTTCTCCCCAGTATGAGTTCTTTCATGTTTTCGGATGGAACCAGAACAATTAAAGGCTTTCCCACATTGTTTACATACGTAGGGCCTCTCTCCAGTGTGAGTTCTTTCATGTTTTCGAAAGGAGCTGGAATGACTGAAAGCTTTCCCACACTGTTTACATTCATAGGGCTTCTCTCCTGTATGAGTTCTTAAATGGATTCTGAATTCGCTGGGGAAATGAAAGGCTTTCCCACATAGCATACACTTGTAAGGCTTACTTCCAGTGTCCGTTATCATATGTCCGTTATGTTGAATACTCATAAGAGAAATGAAAGAGTTCTTATACTGTGTAAATTTATATGGCTTCTCAGAGTATTCTTCCCTTTCATATAGGTTGTATCTAGAGTTGACTATAAGTTGCCTATTAAGGAATGAACAACATATGAAGATTTTTCTAAGCACTTTTTTTTCAGATTAAGATTTGTAATCTCACTGAAACTTTACCCATATTGATTTTTTTATGATCTTTACTTTTACAAAATCTACCATATGACTTCGGTACAAAAGGCAAACACATATTGAAGGTTGGCTTATTGCTGAATTTCTACTCATTAATGTCTTGGACTTACATTATAACTAATTTCAGAGAAAGTCCAAGTGTCTTGGCATCTCTTGTTTTTCGAAACAGGGTTTTTCTGGATTGCTCTGGCTGTCCTGGAACTCACTCTGTTGCCCAGGGTGGCCTTGAACTCAGAAATCCACCTGCCTCTGCCTCCCAAGTGCTAGGATTAAAGGCCACCACCACCCAGCCTGGCATGTCTTAATTATTAGAAAGTAAATGGAATCATCTTTCTGAATCATGGCTTCCCCAAATCTGTCATCAAAACAGTGACATTCACATAGTTTCTTAGTACTGTATGAAAATCAACTAACTTAAAAACAAAATGCTGTTAAACTGGGGGTGGGGACAAATAAGCTAGTAGTCAATGTTTAAAGTTGTGCTTATCTGTTTGGTTTGTTTACCAAAGTTCACAGACATGATAAGCTTCCCTCAAGGAACATCATACCTTTTATGAATTCAGATTACCTTAGATTTGTCTCAAGGTTTTTGTCCTCATCCTCGATGTTCTGGTCTTCCCACCCTTTCTCTAAAATATAGACCAAGGAAAAGCACTATTAGTTATGAACTTCAAAAAATTAATAGCAGCTTTGAGATTCACTATATACTAAAAATCATGTCCATTTATTCATAAAAGTACTTCCTTTCCACCATTAAAATTGATAAAAAAAAAAAAATTCCCAGGATGTTTTTGTGTAATTAAGTAAAGAAATGTTAGGCTCAAGAGAGAGTTTAGCAGTTAAGACCACTGACTGCTCTTCCATAGGACCTGGGTTCAATTTTCCACATAGCAGCTCCTCACAACTGTCTGTAACTCCAAGACAGATCTTAGACACTCACACAGACATATATGCAGACAAAATACAAGTGCACATACAATTACAGTATATTTAAAAAAAAAGGAAAAAGAAAAAAATTATCATTCTTACCTATATAGGTCAGGTTCCTAAATACTTCCTCCATCACATCTCTGTAGAGACTCTTCTGGGAGGGATCCAGCAAAGCCCACTCTTCCTGGGTGAAGTTTATAGCCACGTCGTCAAAGGCCACAGAGTTCTAAAATATCCCACAATGTATTTTAGAGGCTGGATAAGACTTATATCACTAGGAATCTATACTCTATAGGTAGATGTTGACATGATTTTGTGATTTCCAAATATTCATTCCATCATTTGGTCACCTAAAAGTTTACTTTTTTATGTATTCAATTGTACACATACAGCCATATTAATAATATCATTGAACTGAGGCACTCAGGAAAGCAATTGCAGAGTAAAAACACCCTCTCTGCATTGGTAAATCTAGGGAGTAAGATGTGCTTCTCGAGCCAGGCTGTGGTGGCGCACACCTTTAATCCCAGCACTTGGAAGGCAGAAGCAGGTGCATTTCTGAGTTCGAGGCCAGCCTAGTCTATAGAGTGAGTTCCAGGACAGACAGGGCTACACAAAGAAAACCTGTCTTGGAAAAAAAACAAAAAAGAAAACAAACAAACGAAAAGATGTGGTTCTCAGTTATCTCTAGTTTATCACAGTATAATACATCTCCAATCCATGGTACTAACCACATCCTACTGTCTGCATCCTCAAAGGGATATTAATAATTGTACTGTCATAGTTCTTATGGTTAGGACGAATTAGTAAGTTGGACTTTTGCTGGTGTATCAGGGACCTCAAGATTTGGGAGGAATTCCAAAAATCCAAGTTTTAGACTGACTAAGAGCAATTAGAACCCTGGATAACTAACTTACAGGAATTCAAAACCAATGCAGAGTTTCACATGGAAGTACAAGACACTCGGAAAACGACAAGATCCCAGAAAGAGCAGTCAGACTAGTGCTTCCTAATGCCAGCACCTGCCTCTTATTGAAAGAGCAACTGAGGTAACACAGTAAAGTGATGGCACAAACAGCACCAGTACATGAACATCCACAGAGTCAGGGAAAATGAGGTCAGGAAAGTGGCTTTGGGCTGCTCCAAACACACATCCCTCCACAGAAACAGGAGTAAAGTAAAACCATCAAAAGCAACTTTGCTATAAATTTCAATATTCAAAAATTTTATATCAGCTATTTGAATGTAAGCGTATAAAAAATCTGCAAAGGCCTTGTGAGGCTTCTACTCATCCTTGTTTTAATTTTTCTCTGACATGCTGTGATGGTTTGTATATGGTTGGCCCAGGGAATGGCACTGTTGAGAGGTGTGGCCTTGTTGGAGTAGGTGTGTCACTATGAATGTGGGCTTTAATACCCTTGTCCTAGGCTATCTGGGAACCAGTCTTCCACTAGCAGCCTTCAGATGAAGAGGGAGAACTCTCAGCTCTGCCTGCACTGGGCCTGCCTGGATGCTGCCATGCTCCCACCTTGATGAAAATGGACTGAACCTCTAAACCTGTAAGCCAGGCCCAATCAAATGTTGTCCTTTATAAGACTTGCCTTCGTCATGGTGTCTGTTCACAGCAGTAAAACCCTAAGACACATGCTAACAGTCTTAAAGCCAGAGGTCTATAAGTTTCCAGCTCAGGAGCAGAGCAGATCTCATTTTGCATCAAGTAAGCAAAAACTGCTCCTTATACTCACAATGTGTACATATCACCTAAACTCTGGAAGAAAACGCTACAGTGAATTTTTCTTTTAAAAATTAAAGTATTCGAGTTTGAAGGATGCCTAAGCAGTTAAGAGCACTGACTGCTGGCCGGGCGGTGGTGGCACACGCCTTTAGTCCCAGCGCTTGGGAGGCAGAGGCAGGCGGATCTCTGACTTCAAGGTCAGCCTGGTCTACAGAGTGAGTTCCAGGACAGCCAGGGCTACACAGAGAAACCCTGCCTCCAAAAAAAAAAAAAAAAAAAAAAGAGAGAGCACTAACTGCTCTTCCAGAGGTCCTGAGTTCAATTCCCAGCAACCAAAGGTGGCTCACATCCATGTGTAATGGGATCTGATGCCCTCTTTTGGTGTGTCTGACAAAAGTGACAGTGTACTAACATACATAAAATAAATAAATATTTTTAAAAAATTAAAGTATTCAAAAGTACCTAAGTATAATGTGAAACTGAGAAAGCTCCATGCATCCCAAGAAACTCTAAGGCCAAAACCCCAATCTGACTATGTGTTAAAAGGAATACACAATCCCATCCTCTTGAAAGAGGTGAGCACTTACTATGTCTTCTAATTTTTCTGTTTTAGTTTATGAAATTCACAGAAATATATCAAAACTGGTTCAATAAGTAATAGTGAACAATACAACAAACTGAGTATACATAAGCAATACAGTCTCCACAAAAATATTTTGGAAATAGGGGCTGGAGATAGCTGATAAGTTAAAAAGTGCTTGTTACTCTTGTAGAGGAGCCAGGTTCAATTCCTAGTACCCACAGGCAGCTAACAAACACCTATAGTTCCAGTTCTAGGATTTCTAATGTCGTCTTTCAGCTTTCAAGGTTATTTCATGCAGGTATACAACCTGCATTTTTAGGAGTGGGGGAGTGGAAGCTGGGCATGGTGACACATACTTTTAATTCCAGCATTCAGAAGATAAAGCCAATGAGTTGGAGGCCAGTTTGTCTACACAATGAGGCTTTGTCACTTAAAAATATTTTTAATTTTAAAGAAAATGTTTGGACAGGATTTTCACTACATAAATGGACGTAGCTGGCCAGACAGTGGTGATGCACTCCATTGATCCCAGCACTCAGAAGGTAAAGGTAGATCTCTGTAAGTTAGAGGCCAGCCTGGTCTACAGAATGAGTTCCAGGACAGCTGGGGCTACACAATGAAACCCTGTCTCAAAAGACAGACAGACAGACAGACAGACACAGACACAGACACACACACAGACACACACACACACACACACACACACACACACACACACACACACACACACACAC
>JADRCC010148288.1:0-15739 GCA_019843855.1 Hylomyscus alleni
TTTTTTAACTTTATTTATTTATTTATTTATTTATTTATTTTTACTTATTTGCTTTATATTCCACTCACTGCTCACTTCTGGGCACCCTCTCCCACAATCTTTTCCCCACTCCTTCCTTTCTCTTCTGATAGAATGGAGGCCTCCCTGGATATCTCCCCCACATCTAGGCATTATCAAGTCTCTGTGGCATTAGGCACTTCCTCTCCCACAGAGACAAGACAAGTCAACCCAGCTACAAGAAAATATCCCATAGACAGGCAGCAGTTTTTGAGATAGCCCCTGTTCCATTTGTTCGGGACCCACATGAAGAACAAGCTACACATCTGCTACATTCGTGTGAGGAGGTCTAGGCCTAGTCTGTGCATGTTCTTTGTCAACCTTCTTCTTTATTCATTGTTTGATATGAAGCATATTATAATTCTTCAGGGCAATAGACACATTTTTGTATATATACATATATCCTTATTGATAACTGATAGATAAATAAATAGACAAATTACTATAGATAGATAAGAAAAAATACAAAATTAGAGTATGTCTACAGAAACTGAGCAATGAAAAAATTTCAGAACCTATATCCAAGCCACAGTCAAATTTGATTGCACAATTAAAAAGATACTCCAGTCTATACTATGAGACAAAATATGTTTTTCCTTATTTAGTACATGTTCAGCATTTTATTCTATCCAGGCTTTAAAAAGACTGAACTGGGTCGACTGACCCAAGAAAGAGTCCTGCAATTTATTAGTACTTTGAATTAAATGCTAATTTTATTAATTAAGTTTAATTTATTTTACTATTTTTAATTCAAATAAAATGATATCACTTTCTCTTCTTCCTTTTTCTCCCTCTATGTTTTGCCAGATACTTCCCCTTAGTCCCTTACTACACCCATCACCCCTGTTACATTGATAGCTTTATTTTTAAATTATTGTTACATACATATCTGTGTATATGTGTATGCACAAATATATGTAAATATAACATGTTTTCACTATTTTTTGTTGCTGTGTATATTAGTTTCAAGATTATCCACTCTGCATTAGACAAACAATAAGGAGCTCATCCCTATGAAAGGCTAATTTTACTTCTTGCAGTAGTGATTCTGATCATGGAACATGCTGAATAATATTTAATAAATATCTCAATAGCTCACAAACCAGTGAGGTTTACATATAGAATAAATAATTTTATATTGCTAACCTTTTCATTCCATGCATTTTCTTATTATGAAATATAAGTAAAAGTAATATTATACTTTATTTTTAAATTATGTATATTGATATGGCAATAACTTCTACAATATAATTTCAAACTGCCCACGATATAATTCTCAATAAATATCAGGTAACTTTGTTTTTAACAGCCAAAGTATAAACTTGCTAAATAATTATAATATTTGGTCTAGTGTAATATGAGTTTAATCTATCTTTATTTAACTCACTTCTAACATTTTAAGAGCAGAAAAGTAAAACTTATCAGGACCTCTTGCAGTACTTATTAGAATAACTTCATGGGTTTGCTTTGTATTGCTGTAATAAAGACCATGACCAAAAACAACTCAAGAAGGTGTTTATTTGGTTTATGTGTTTCTAATCATAGGGAGTCTTAAAAGGAAGTAGCAGAATCAGTAACCTAATGGCAAACATAGCTGCTTACAGGCTTGCTCTCCATGGCTTATTCAGCTTGCTTTCTTAAATAACCCAGGACCACCTGCCCAGGAGAGACCCTACACACATCAATCATTATCTAAGGAAATGGTCCACAGATTTGCCTACAGGTAACCAGATGGAGGAACTCGCCCAGATGAATTTGTCTTTTTCTAGATGACTCTAAATTGTGTTAAGATTACAGAAAACTAACCAGCACACTAACATAGTGTTTGTTGAATGTAACAACAGCATTTAACAATATTTCAGTACTTTGTTAAGTTGGTAGTAGTAAAATTCTAGAAAAAAAGTTTTTGCTTTTCTATACAATTAAAATATTAAGTTACTATAATGTAATTAGAAAACAATTTTGTCTAAATAAAGACTAAGACATTCCAAATTTCAAATAAGAGGTGAGAGTCCTGTCACGCTTTCTTCAACTGAGCAGTAAAAAGTAATTTGCACTAGATTACAACCAGTTGGTTTCCTCTTCCCTAGGGAAGACTATTTCTCTAGGTCTCAGCATTCCTTAGTTGCCAGTTATACCATAATCTCAAAAAATAAAATAAAATGTCACTTTTAAGTAATCGGTAAGCCTATTATTATAAATGAAGTTATGAATTGTTAAAAACAATAATTCTCCCAGTTGTGTGAATCATGGGGCTTTTGGATCACATACATAGCTATGAGGAAAACTCCATACATCTGAAGATGATGACATCATGTTGCAATGTCAAAAGGTTGGAAACTCCTGCTTTATTTAGTGAAACTATATTCCCCTCAATAGTTAATCAAATTTGTTTGGCAAAAGTTTATTTCACAGCCAATGTGAAGCTAAAAATACAGCCTGTACAAGAACTCTTTGTAATAGCTTCCATCAATAAAGTACATTAGCAAGAGTTTAATGTATAAAAAGACTAATGATTAGTAAATACAGGGTTTGAATTTAATGTATTGTTTCTTTACTCAGAGAAAAATCTAAGACTGTTATCCAGAGTGTGAATTTCTGATAGTTTTACTGTTTCCCATTATTTTCATCTTTCATTTTAAAATGTCTACTTTCTTGTTAATATTTTATTGTTGATTATGACATTTTCATGCTAACCTGTATGGATGTCATCTCAGAAAGTGTAAACACTGAATGAATTAGATACAGAGGAAGGCCTCATTCTGTCTAAACTATAGCAAATCAAAGGCTTTCAAAGCTAATTTGCTACTAGATTTATGTCAGATTCTACCTGATTCCAAACACTTTAGAGGTTCAAGGAAAAAGACATATTCAACTTTGAAAATGTTTCCAGTATGAATATATATATATATATGTATATATATATATATATTCCTATATTCTCACCTATTTTTTATTCATTTTACATCCTGATCACTGTCCCCCTCACAGTCCACTCTTTCCAGAGTCTATCTTCCCTCCTCTTCTCTTCTGAGAGGGTGGACCACCCCACTCACCCATCTCCCCACCTTGGCACATCAAGGAAAGACGAGGAACATCCTCTCCCACTGAGTCTAGACAAGGTAACCCAGCCAGAAAACATATTCCACAGACAGGTAAAAGCTTTTTGGATAGCCCCTGCTCAAGTTGAAGTAGTGGTAGAATAACTATGAATCATCAGGGCATATGAGAATCTTTGCCTTTTAGGCTTGAATAGGTTGACACTTGGAGTGGACAAAAGCTGCAGCCTAGTTTTTTTCAAAAACTACCTCCAGTCCTTCATTAAAACAAACCTCCCCTATCCCCCTCTTCTCCTATGAGAGGAGGTTCTACCTTACACCAATCAGGAAGACTAAGATATGAAGCACAAGGGACAGCCCATGCTGGCAAGGATGTGGAGAAAGGAAAACACTTCAATATTGCTTGTGGCATTGCAAACTTGTACAACCAGTCTGGAAATCAATTTGGTGGTTTCTCAAAAAATTGAATATAGTTCTACCTGGTGACCCAGCTACACCACTCCTTGGCATAGAAAACTGGAGAGTTTGAACATTTAGTGAGCAAGGGAAGAATTTTTGAATTATCACTAACAAAGACTTGTTACTGTCCAAGGCCATGTACAAGAGGATACTAGGGGGGCTTGACTGCCACAGCACCCATCATAACAATGAAGGCTATCATGTTTCCAACCTTTACCATCTATCACACATGCATTTCTTCTTTTTCTTACTAAATGGTGCATGGCAGGTAAAAATGAGATTCTATTTTGCAGTTGACTTTCCTGTATAGGAAATAATGGTCCTTGTTGGGTGTGGCACATGTCCTTTCACTCATTGAGACACTCTAAGGCTCTGAGACAAGTCCCTATCTTTATGGTTACCATTCAGAAAGGTAGAGTTTGACCTTAAAAGATCCTACCTTAAAAAGAAAAAAAAAACAACACACATACAGTAGAGGACTTCCAGGCCTGTGTTCACTCAGAGAACCTAACCCTCACCTAACCCTCAAGAGACTAGAGGTCCAGGGAGATTAGAGGTCAGGTGGAGTGGTGGTGAGAGCATCCACATGGAGACAGGTGGAGTGGGGAGGAGGTATGGGATGTGGAGAAGTCGAAGGGTAGATGGAGAATATGGAGTTTAAAAAAATAAAACCAGCAAACACAAATAAACAAACAAAAAACCAAAAACAGAAAAACAACAAATGGTTTGATAATACAAGAGACATGAAACAGGAATCTTGTCAGACTTTTTTTTTTCAAAGCAGTTCTTTAACTTATGCTATTACTGAGAATATTTGAACCTTTGGGATAACAATGATATATACCAATAACTCTAAGTCTGAAAATGCCTGTAGATTATCTGATATCCTTGATATAACCTTGGGCAGTTTCTCATATTGAAGTTTAAAAAGTTGTTATTGGAAAATCATCAGCATATGTTACCATGAGCAGAGTCATTTTCTGTCTGTCCTCAACCAGTTCCATTATAGTTTTCTTATAGAATATTATAATTATAGTACAACTGGAAGGCTTAGGGATATAACAGTATCGTTACTGAAACATCAGTACAGATGAACAGTTTGCATCATGAAACTGTTTAAATGGCAAGAACAATTAAAAGAAATCACAGTGATACAAAACAGCTCCTTTTAGACAACATGTAAAGATTATTTAATTTTAAGAATGTATTGCTGATTATTTCTCAAACTTTAATAATTCATACCCAGAATGTCAACATTGTTTTTCCCCCATTTCTTTAATAATTAAATTCATTCTCATTTTAGTGTTTCTGTGGTAGTTTGAAAGTTACAAGAATGTTAGCTTTGATCTATTATTTTATCATTGTAAACTTCTGTAGTGCAATGTTTCCACATTGGAAATATTGTGCACAAGCTGGATTATAGCTTTTTAAAGAAAATGACTTTGGAAATATAACAGCAGGTTCCTGGATAAAGCATAGCCATTAGAAAATCTATTTTTAGAAAGAAGGGAAAAAGAACATTATATTATGCTCTGACTTAAAATTCCATAATTGTATTTTACTTGTGTATCTGGGGTATGTTACATAATGATATTGCTTTTATTATTTGGAATTTCACTGTTTAAAGTTTACAAGCACCAGCATTTACCTTGATAATACTTTGTGTTGACAAAAACTCTCAACACTTTTAAAACTCTAGAAATATAATGAGTGGTTACATATTTACAAAGCTTGCTTGCATACAAATGTGAAGGCATAAAATTACTCCTCCAAATATAGTTTATCAGTATTGACTAAAGGAGACAAAAGTTGATATGAAGCAGATAAGTGTTAAGGCAAATGTCTCAAAATGTCTTATTCTAACTTATTCTAAATGGCTTACTGACATTATTACTGTAGTAGATTAGTTTGGGAACTTTGATATAAAAGGGATTCTCTCTCCCTCTATTATGCATGTCCTACTGGTGTCAGACACATTCTTATTTAAGAAACCTTTCTCCATGCATTGCCATCCACCAAATAATTCCATATCAAGAGTTCTCTCCCAAGTTGATGCCATGGTAATATTGAACAACTCAGCTTCTAGAATTCTGAAAAAAATAAAATAGTTTTCTTGTTGTGTATTCTTTATCCTTTGTCAATTTGACACAAACTGGAGTCACTTGGGAAGAGGGAACTTCAGATGAACTATTTTCTGGAAAAGGTTGGCCAGTGGACATATCTGTGAGTGTTTTTTTTAAATTGATAGTTGATGCAGGAGGGCCTAGACCTCTGTGAACAGTGGCATCTCTAAGTAGATTCATAAGAAAAAAATTGAGTATGCTAGGAACATAAACCAGTGATCAGTGATTCTCTGTGGTCTCTGTTTCTATTCAAATTTCTGCTTTTAGTTCTTTGGAAAGTTAGTTATGTCAAATGATGTTTTGCAGTGGCATACAGGTGAAAGGATGTCTTGCTTAAGCAAATGTATAAAAGCCGTTTTCCTGAAGCAGACACAGGTGAATGGATGTATTGATATAGCAAACATGTGGAAGGAACAGTGATGAAGGAGTATAAATATAACCCCACAGACAGTGGGAGAAAAGCACTGAGCACTGGTTTGGTCTGCCTCACTATACTTTGTAAAAGATACATGAGTATTGGTTTGAGCTCAGTTTGTTGAAAGAAACTCACCTATGAACTCCTTGTGAGTTTCCTGTAGCAGCCTAAAGTTTCTGTGGCCTCACCTCAGCCCTGTTGATAAGCCTGGTAGCTTCAGCAGGATTGAATTGCAGCTGCCTGGTGTCTGTTTGCTGAAAGAACTGGACTGTAATTGCAGGTTCATGCCTTGTGCCTGCCTAGAGGACTTGTCTGCAGCTACTGAATCATGTTTGGTGTTTGCTACAGAACTAACTTGCTGCCAAAGAAGATCAAACTTACCCCCAAAGTACTATTGCTGAACAGGTCCATATCCCCTATAACCTAGTAACTTTTCTCTTCTGCTACCTCTGTTGGGTGGTGGGCTAGAGGAGATGTTGAACTCTTATTAAAAGTAGGTTGCAAAAAATGGATGCTTACAAGTTTCTGCCTAGACTTCCCTCAATGATCAAATGTAACTTTTAAGGTGAAATAAACCAGTTCCTCCTCATGTTGCTTTTGGTTATTGTGTTTACCAGAGCAACAGAAAGCAAAATAGTACAGCTAGTCTGTGCTCTCCTAATATGTCATAAGATAGACGTAGTTATGATTTCTTAATTGAAATATTTCAGTTATTAGGCAACATATTCAGTAGGAGTTAATTTATTTTGGGCCTATTGTTAGAACATTTGGGGGATATATTAGTTAATCTTCAGAATCATAATTCAAACATGTATACATTAATCACATGAAATACTGCTTCGTGTCCATTTGTTCTCTAACCTTTTGCTTCTATCAAACTAAATTCAGTTTAGATCTTTTGCTTCAAAAGATGTTATGTACTTGAGTGATCAAGGGCTTAACTCTCCAGAATACATTAACTGCTCTTCATAAAATGGCAAAACTTCATAATTCCTTTCCAACCCATATAGAAACATTAATGAATCTAATCCTGTGCAGGCCTCATGCAGGTAAACCACCACAAGTGTGAGTTCATGAATGCAATACCCATGCAGTATCAAGAAGATACTATTTCATAGCACTACTTTCAGGCTTTTACATTTTTCTCCACTATCTTTTATGATATTTCTTTATACCTTTGTCCTGAGTACTCAAGAATCACTTGCTATTGGCATTTTGACAATTTACCACTATCTTCAATAATTAATGTTTCCAGGAGAAAAAGTCAGATCAAGGTTGATAGCAGCAGAATTCTTATTTGGAAGGATACCTTGTCCATTTACCAAAAAATAAAATATAATAATAGGCTTCTCACTAGGGCTTATGATTTCACCAGTTATGGGTTACTAATGACATTTACCATACCAGTCATAAATTCCTTGTATGGGACAGGCTTCAAATACAGTTGGAAAGTAGTTGGTTGCCCATATAACAGTAATGCATTCCACCATGCACGAATGGGCATACTGTGACTGCCAGTTTGCTATTGTAGCTTATGTGGATAATAGCTTTCTCCATTAAGAACCTATATATAACCATTCAAGTCTATGAAATCTAGCTTGATTTATCTAATCGTAGAATCAAAGTTATAGCTTGTTCAGCAAGGCAAGATTATTATATAATTCTGCTAGACATAAGGAAAGTCAATAGCTAGTTTTCTTTTGAAGTCCTTTAGGACTGCCTGACCAATATAGGGACATAACCTATACAGCATATTTTTAAGTTACTTATGGCTTCTGGGAGCAATATGCAGAATATAGCCCCAGAAACATTTTTTAATTATGGCTTTTGGTTAGATTTGTGGGTTTCCATACAACTTTGTAAAAAATCCATACACTGATATTCATATTGGTTAAAACAATGTACACTCCTACAAACAGAAAACAATATTCTCCTTTTCTCATATCTTTACCAACATTTGGCTTCATTGAATTTCTTGATGATAGCCATTCTGACTGGAATGAGGTACAGTCTCAAATGTAGTTTTATTTTGCAACATTTTAACAGTTAAGCATATTGAACATTGAGCACTTTATGAAATATTTCTTATTTGTATTTTTTATGTTTTTTGAATAGTCATGTATAGTTTGTTTGTTTGTTTATTTATTTATTTATTTATTTTACATCCCAAATGCCTCCTAGTCCCCCATCTCAGAGTTTCTCTTCTTTGCTCTGAGAGGTCACTTCCCCCCTGTTGGGGCTTCAGGTTTCTACAGGATTAGAGTTATCCTCTCTCACTGAGGCCAGGAATGTCAACTTTCTACTACATACTTGCCCTGGGCTTCGGACCAGCCCATGTATGTGTTTCGTTCTTGTCTCAGTCTCTGGGAGCTTCCAGGGGTCCAGGTTAGTTGACACTATTAGTTTTCCTGTGTGGTTGGTGATTTCCCTTTGGGCCATTAATCCTTGACTAGCTCTTCTGTAGGGCTCCCTACCACTGTCAAATGTTTGTGAGTATCTGCACCTGTCCCAGTGTGCTGCTCAGTAGAACTTCTCAGAGGACTGCTATGCTAGACTCTTGTCTGCAAGCACAACATAGCATCATTAATATTGTGACAGATTAGTATCAAAATGGACTGGTAGGTCATTCCTTCAGTCTCTGTTCCATCTTTGTCTTTGCATTTTTTTTTATATAGGACCAATTTTGGGTCAAAAATTTTGTAGGAGGGTTGGTATCCTCATTTGTCACTCAGCCAGGGGTCTTGCCTGGTTCCATATCCCCAGTGTTCCTCCTGTCTGCTATGGTCACCTACATTGACTCCTGGGGGCCTTCTTCAACCCAGGTTTCTGGGACTTCCTAGAGAACCTACACATACCTCACTTCCTACAACTGCATATTTACATTCATTCTCCCTGCCCTCTGAGGCTCTCTTCTGTCTCTCCACATGCCTGATCTGACCCCCATATTCCCCTCGCAATTCCCTCTCCCACTCAAGTCCCTCTTTTCCTCTGACTCCCATGACAGTTTCATTCCCCCTCCTAAGTGTGACTTGAGCATCTCACTTGGACCTTCCTTCTATGGCGGGCTTCGTGGGAATTCTGAACTTTTTGGCTAATATCCACTTATCAGTGAATCCATACCATCTCCATGTCTGCTGTCAAAGTGGACTTCAGATATCCAACTCCTTTTTTCATCTTTGTTGACTGCAACAAAAATGGTTCTCTGTGGCTGGTTCTGTTCCTTGTTAGCAGATAGCCCATGGCTCTGGCATCTTGAACATCTGAGGGTCTCAAAGGCAACTTCAATGTTACAGTTTCTTGTTTCAATGTCTGAGAACCACACATGATCTTCTGGTTTCCTCCAAATGTCTGTTGCCACTTATAAAGCTCTGTCCTCTGTAGTACTCTAAGGTCAGGTTGACACAATTCACTGCTTCTGCTGCTGTTCTTGGTGATCATCCCATGGTACGAACTTCTCCAATACACTAAGGTGTTCTGCTCCATTTAGGCTTCACAAGTAGCCTCTTATAGGCTCTCTTCATGGTGCAAAACCTCAAGTCCTTTGCATGACCGCTTCAGTCATGTTCTTCATGACCCTATAATGCCTTCAAAACCAGTGCCACCTGGATGACTCTTATATATTACCAAGCACAGCTGCAGCACAAACTAAAACCTTGGCTATTTCTGGAACAAGTTTCTTTGTACTCTCAGATATTACTTCTCAGAATATTTCACTTCAGTGATGCTTGTCTCTTCTTAATCACCATTAAATTCTTAGTGTCAGCTAACCAGCATCAATTGTCCCAGTAGTCCCTTCTAATCTGAACTCTAATGCCAGAGACACATGGGTGAAGCTGCTGAGTTCTGCTGCTTGCAGGATCTGGAACATGGCCTGCTTTTTCTATTACATTATCACTAGCTTTCTGTTTTCCAACTCCTTCACTGTTTAAGCTTGGCTGTCCTGGATAGTGCTCTGTAGATTGACACTGAACTCAGAGATCTGCATTCCTGTCTCCAGGAAGTAAAAGTGTGTACTACCAATCCCGGATCTAAATTTACCTGGGTAGAATCTTGCTCCCAAATCACACTCCCTCAATCTGCTATCCTCTACAACACAGAATTCAGCTGAGTTTCACCTACTGGTGCCCCTTTAATACTTAAACCATGTATTTTATATTTTTCCTTTCTAAGCTTGCAACACTTGTTCAATATGTTCTTCATGAGACTGAACCAGTGAACAAAGTCTCTGCTGGGCTTTTTTGAGACTTGTTTTGTCAATGCAATTAATATAAATCTTTTTACCTTAGCCTCAGGTAGACTCCTCAAACAAGGGAAAAAAGCAGTCACATTCTTCATCAAAATACCACAGAAATAGTGTCTATGCTACATTACTGAAATTCTTCTCTGAAACCACTTGGGCCAGATTCAAATTACTCTCACTAACAAAGTATTCCACATTCCATGGCTTTCCAAATCCAAAGTCCCCAAATCAACATTCTTCCAAGCAAAAGCATAGTTAGGACTATTACAGTAATACCCTAGTCTCTGATACCAATTTATGTCTTAGTTAGGGATTTACTGCAGTAAGACACCATGGCCAAGGACAACATTTATTGGGGGTGGCTAACAGGTTCAGAGGTTCTGTCCATTATCAAGGTAGAACTTGGCAGTGCCCAGGTAGGCACAGGGCAGGTAGTACTGAGAGTTCTACATCTTCATCTGAGGGCTGCTAGCACAATACTGACTTCCAGGCTTTTAGGACTAAGGTCTTAATCCTATACTCAGAGTAACACAGCTACTCCAATAAGGACATACCTCCTAATAGTGCCAGTCCCTGTGACAAGCATATACAAGCCATCACATTAGATTTTTTTCCCCTTGCTGCTTTTAAAATTCTTTCTTTTTTGTTGTTTGTTTGTTGTTGTTGTTTTGTTTGTTTGTTTGTTTGTTTTTGTTTTTTTGAGACAGAGTTTCTCTGTTTAGCCCTGGCTGTCCTGGAACTCACTCTGTAAACCAAGATGGCCTCAAACTCAGAAATCCCCCTCCCTCTGCCTCCCAAATGCTGGGATTAAAGGCGTGTGCCACCACCGCCCAGCTTAAAATTCTTTCTTTGTTCTGTATATTTATTGTTTTTATTATTATGTGATGGGAGAGTTTTCTTTTCTGGTCCACTCTGTTTAGTGTTCTGTAAGCTTCTTGTACCTTTACATTCAACTCTTTCTTAGGTTAAGGCATTTTTCTTCTATGATTTTTGTTAAAGGTGTTTTCTGGGCCTTTGAACTGGGAATCTTCTGCTATTCCTATTTTTCTTATGTTTAGTCTTTTCAAAGTGTCCCAGATTGTCTCATGTTTTGTATCATGAACTTTTTGAGATTTTGCATTTTCTTTGACTGATATATTGATTTCTTCTGTCGTATCTTCTACATCTGAGATTCTCTCTTCATTCTCCTGTACTCTGTTGATGATGCCTATTTTTGCAGTTCCTCTTCTCTTTCCTGAGTTTTCCATCTCGAGGACTGTCTCAGTTCTTATTTTCTTCATCGCTTCCATATCCTTTTTCAGGTCCTGGATAGTTTTAATCATATGTTTCACCAGTTTGATTGTATTTTCTTTTATTTTCTTAAGGGATTTATTCATACCATAATTAAATGCCTCTATAACCTTTACATGATTGTATTTAAGATCTTCTTCCTATATTTCAGTTTCATTAGGAAATCCAGGATTTCTTGTAGCAGGATAGCTGGACTCTGGTGGTGCCATATTGCTCTGGGTCTTCTTGTGTTCTTATGGTATCTTTTAGGCATCTGCTTTTCCCTGATGTTGAATGGGTAATCATGATGGTGGCAAGACTTCTTGGGACTGTGGGTTGAGCAGTGAGCCAAACAATGGAGATCAGTGTACCCTACTCTGTTAGCTGTGCCTCAGGTAGACCTCATTTTGAAAGCTTTATCCCAGTTGGACCATACTCTGCAAGTTGAGTCCAGATACAACTCTGCTGACTGTCTCAGGTGTCTTCTTTTCTAGAAATTTATACTTAGTTCCCCATTTTATTTCTTCTTAAATTGGATTGCTTGTTTTCATGATTTTTTTTAGTTTACTTTATATTCTACATATAAATCCTCTATGTGCTGCCTCTTCAATCACTAACATTTTCCTTTTTTTGTACATAAAAGTTTATTTTTATGGGGCCAGAGGAATGGCTCAGTGGTTAAGAGCACTAACTGCTCTTCCAGAGGTCCTGAGTTCAATTCCCAACATGGTGGCTCATAACCATCTGTAATGGGATCCAATGCCCTCTTCTGGTGTGTCTGGTGTATACATATACATAAAATAAATAAATTAAAAGGGTTTATTTTATGATGTCTTATTGCCAATTATTAGACTTTTTCATAACATCTTATTAGTACTAACAAAGGAGTAATATCTACAAAGTCCTTATTGATGTGCCTATCAAAAACCTTTTTCCTAATTTTACATCAGCACTTTCAAAAGGATATTTTGATTTTTTTCTTATTTAAGTCAATTTTATATTCTTATCATATTACTTTAGTTAAGATTTCAAACAATATATTGAACCAGGGTGGAGAAAGTAGATACCATATTTTATTTCTATGCTTAATATAAATGCTTGGAGATTTTCTTTATTTAGCATGAAGTTGAATGTAGATTTGTCATAAGTTGTTTACAATATGTTGAAATATTTACCTACCATCTGTACTTTTCATGGCTTTTGTCATGAGAGTATGTTAAATTTTATCAAAAGGGTCCCGTAGAAATATAAATCCTGTAATTTCATTCCTTGAGTCCATTGGAGGATGTATCACATTTATTGATATATATATATATATATATTTGGACATTTCTGTATTTTTAAAATGAAACCATTTTGATCAGAATGATTGAAATTATGTGTTTGCAGTTTGAAAATATTTTACTGAAAATATTTTTGTCTATGTTCACCATGGAAAATGATCAGTAATTACATATTGTTATGTTTTATTTAATTCTTTATTCAGTTAAATACAAGCTATATAAAATTACTTTGAAAGGATTTCTATGTTTCCAATTTATATAACAGTTTGAGAACAATGTGTATCAGTTTTGCTTTGAAAGCTTGGTAGAATTCCTCAGTGAACCAATCTGTGCATAAATAGTTTTCATTTGAGATTATTATTATTATTATTATTGTTATCATCATCATCATCATCATCATCATCATCATCATCATTGATTCAATGCCATTGCTTTTTTAGGATCCTAAACCTTTTTCTTAAATTTTTTTTTGTCTTATTTTGGCTAAAATTTTGTAGGTCATGTTCATGTAGAAAGTCAGATCTTTGTTTGTGCTACCTTCTTAATGTATTTTTAGATTTTTTTTTTCTTTTTTGAGAAAGGGTTTCTCTGTATAGCCCTGGCTGTCCTGCAACTCACTCTGTAGACCTGGCTGGCTTCAAACTCAGAGATCACTTGCCTCTGCCTTTCAAGTGCTGGGACTAAAGGCATGCACCACCACTGCCCCTCTTATTAATGTATTTTTATTTAAATATTTTACGTATTTACATCACTAATATTTCCCTCCTCCTTTCAGGTCCCCCCTCTTAGAGTTCTTCACCCCATTCTCCCTGCCTGGGGCATCAAGTCTCTACAGGATTAAATATATCCTCTCCTGTAGCTGCCCACAGCCACATAATAAGTGGGTCTTCTGAGAATAGGAGTCAGGGATCTGGTTAGTCATAATAACATCTATAATACCTAATATATATTACCTTATCAATACCTCATTCTAAAGGACAGGTCATAAAAATTGGCCAAGAGACGTCCTTCTTACTCAGCTGTGCTCCATTTAATAATAATCCTCATTGTTACAAATTCAAACCAGCTAGAAGGTAAGGCAAAACCCCTCCCACAAATTCATCAGCAACGAGGCCCAATCAGCAAGTTCTCTAGAGTCTCTAGAGGCGGGACTGTGAGCCAGTTCCAGGTGCGACCCACGTTTTTCGGTTTTGAAATTTGGCAGAGGGAAACCCTTAGCTTGCTAGCTTGCATTCAGGCAGAGGAGGGAGGAGGCAACACTCTCCCACTGTGGCCAGACAAGGCAGTTCTCTGCTACATATATGCTAGCAGTCTCAACCCAGCCCATGTGTCGTCTTTGTTTGGTGGCTTAGTCTCTGGGAGCTCCAAGGGATCCGGGTTAGTTGACACATTTGATCCCCTTATGGGGTTGCCATCAGCTTCAGCTCCTTCAATCCTTTACCTAACTCTTCCATAGGAGTCCCCAACCTCATTCTAGTGGTTGGCTCTAAGTATCTGCAGCTTTCTCAGTCAGCTGCTGGTAGAACCCCTCAGAGGACAACCATAATAGGCTCTTGCCTGCACAACATTGAAGAAGGAATTTTAGAGATTTTTTGAACATTAGTAAGTTGGTTGGTATTTTGTTGGGGCAAACATATGGAGGAAAGTATAGTTAAAGTGAAAATAGGTAAAAGGCTAAGACTGACTTGTGAAGGAACATTTGGCTGACATAGACACATGTCAAAAGATGTTTTGTTAAGACATACATGTGAAAGGGCATGTGATGAAGGATATTTTGTGGTAATGAAACAGATATATTGGTCTATATTTTATTGAGCTGTCTTTGTCAGGACATCATATAGAGAAACACATTAAAAACATTTGGTGGTATATTGCAATTTTCTGCCATGTTTTGTGGACTTGGGTTGATTGGTAGTGTGATATCAGTTGAGACAGAATCATGTGTTGACACAAGATATGTTTTGAGACAGACTTATGGAGGACACATGCTGTTTAGAGGGCATATAAAAAAGACTTGAAAATGGTAGGGGTTAAGCTAGACTTGCATATAGAGCTAGCTGTGCAGCAGCCTATTGGTCTTGCATCTTCATCTTCACTGATCTTTGTTTTGCTGAGAAAGGCACAGCCAAGACCTTCTCCTGGCATTCCTGCTGGTCCCTCTTGCTGATTTGTACCAAAGCTAAGGCCTGACTGTCTTTGCTCTGAAGTGCCTCCATTGTTGATTCTTTTTGCTATCTCAACTCTACCAATTGCTCATTTCCTTACAACACAGATAAAATTTGCCCCAAAGAACCATTGCTAAACAGGTTCACTTCCCACTTATTCTTTCATTTTCCTCTGGTCTTCTCTCCTTCTTCCTTGTTCATAGCAGACTTACTTGTATCATAATAGCCAGGAACTGGAAGCAATCCAAATGTTCATCAACCCAAGAATGGATAGAGGGGCCTCACGAGTTGCAGGGGAGGTGCTGGGCAACAGGGACAGGATCCTCTCAGCCTCTGAGTGACAGCAGTGGATCACAGACCTTCTCTACCCCTTCCCTGCAAATAGAGAGCCCACCTCCAGGGCCTGCTTTAACCTAGGAATTCAGGTGAGATCTAGCATTTTGTCTCCGGTGACTTTCTAAGGCCAGACCATCCGGGAGGCACAGGCCTCACGAGTTACAGGGGAGTTGGAGGATCCTCTCAGCCTCTGAGTGAGAGTGGTGGATCTGCGACCCTCTCTGCCCCTTCCCTGCCTCCAGGGAATGCCTTAACCCAGGGATTGAAACCCACAGGAGGATCAAGCTCTAATCAGAGACACCAAGAACACCTAACACCAGAGATCAACATGTC
>JADRCC010148298.1:0-10937 GCA_019843855.1 Hylomyscus alleni
AGAGGCTGTAGCATGCAAACACCACACACATACACGTGAGCATAGAAAAGAAATACAAACGTAGTAAAAAAAAATGTTTGAAAGAAAAATAATTGAAACAAGTAAGGGGAGCTTCTTGGCCTCTTGGCTACCCTGATCAATGGGCTGTTTGGAATCAACTCCTCATCTTCGATTGCTTAGCAGTCACATGTTCCTCAACCAGAACCTGACAAAACACTTCAGATTAGCTGCTTTCCAAAGGAAGAACCTGGAAGTGCTGGTTCCCTTCCCCTTCTCCTGTAACTTTATACTCTGTCCCCCCACATCTTCCAAATGGCCTACTGAACTATCCATCGGAAGGTCTATGCCCACTTGTCATTAAGTCAACATGGCAAGACATGAGCTGCATGAGGGCAGGGCCATTCTGTTTGTGATGTTAAAAACAAAAGCAGCCACTAACACCAACCGAGCACTTAATTACGTGCCAAGTGCTATTTTTAAGCACTTATATGCCATCTCATTAATTGGAATAGCTTTACTAAACTCTGCTGTAACAATTCACTAACTTACACGTACAATGCAGTTATTTTCCGTATAAACACAGAATTGTGTAACTATCACCATTTGCCTGGTACAGAAACTTTTTCATCACCCTGAATGGAAACCCTCCAGCCCTCCCCATCCCTAGGCAACTACCAGGCTATTTCTTATCCCTATTGATTAGCCTGTTCTGAACATTTCATATCAACATCTCATTTAATCTCTCCAACAACCCTCCCTTTGTCTCACTGCAGAGATGAAGGAACTGAGGGTAAGAGAGCTTAACCAACATCACAGAGCTCTGAAGAAGTGGGGCCAAAATGACCCTATCACAGTTTCCTTTCCTCCCTGGGCCCCAAACTGCCAAGGCCAGTGGTCCGTCCTCTTTAAAGAACCAGGAAGAATTGTTCCTTGGGGAAGAACCTGTGATTAAGTGATTTCCTTCACTAATACCTTCTCAGGCTTTTCAACTTTATCTAGGACAATGGCTTCCCTAGCCCCAAGATGAAATCATTTCCTACATCCTATGGAATGAGCTAGGCCCTTTCCAGGTAAAAAGATCACATCCAGAGAGCATGAGTTAAAAAGGGAAAGCCCCCCCCCATCAGCTCCATTCACAGCTAAGCTGCTCAAGAGCACACTGTATGGGATGGGGTGGGGGTCAGATGGAGTAGAGAGTCCCAAGTGAAGCAGATCATCAGGAATTCTAGGCCACACACTGGCACTCACCTTGGATCCCAAGGAACTCCGGCCGGTGGGCTTATCATGTGGCTGTGGCGGTGGTGGCGGCGGTGGCTGCTCTGCTTCTTCCTCAATTTCTTTTTCTTTGTTACACTTGACCTTCTTGGGTGGCAGAGAGTCTGTCTCTTCATCTGGTTGCCAACTGTTCTTGCAAGTAAAGACCCCAACGCTTTCCCGTTTCACTCGAGCTTGCCCAGCGTTAGCCCGAGCTTCAGCCTGGCCTCTCTGAGGAACTGCTGGAAGACCGTCAGCTCGGAAGCAGTTGGCCAAATTGAAGACCACATCGCCATCCGCTTTCTCCATTTTCACCCGCCCCAGATCCACCTGACTTCCAAGCTGCGAAAGGTCTGTGCTGGGGCCCCTCTCCATGCTGGGGACCACGTCTAAAATGAGTTCCTTAGAGTGGCTGTCATGAGGTAGCAAAGGCAGCTCAGGCATCTTGCACAAGTTCTGGGGGTTGGCCAGGACCAGCTCGTGGGACATATAAGTAGCCAGCACTTGGTTTTTAGGCTTTGTGTCTCCTGCCAGCTTCAGGCCACAGGCTGCCTGGGGGCCTTCCGTCTTAGGAGTGCTATCAGAGCAGAGGTCCTCAGATTCCTCGGATCCCTGACTTACTCCAATGTCCCCACTGCTAGGCTGAACAGACAGTGCCAGGGTCCCCGACTGAGGGCTGAGAGTCAAGAGGACAGGATTGACTTGTTCTTCATAAGGCTTGGCAGCAATTCGGCAATTTTTGTTCTTTGTGACAGCATCCTGCTCTGGAGCAAAGGGGCCCCCAGGCCGTGGCTGCCCCTCAGGAAGTCCATGAACAGTTTCACTGGAACCAAGAGGTGACACACCAGAAAACTCAGAAACAATGCTGGTGGGTCTGATAGGCACCCCCTGACTAGGGGTTAGTTGCCCGGCACTAGAAATGCCAATAGAAAGCAGAGATGCTTGGTGGTATGGTGACCAGCCAACAGGCAGAACCTGGGTGCTAGTGGGCTTCCCATTGATGGAACACCGTGGGTACATATTTGTTAGCCCTGTAGGTTTCCATAAAGACAGCTCCTTGGTTTGGCACCCTGGTAACCCAGGGGCAATGCGGGCTGGGGTATAACGGGATTTGACTGTGCTTGGCTGTCCCTCAGCACCAGCCTGGCTGCCTTTCTTGCCACAAGTGGCACCAGTGCTCTTAGGCTCTCCTTGATCAATGATGGAGATGGGCTCCTGCTTGGGGAGATGACGAGGATCTCTGTTAAGGCCCAGGTTAGGGTCCTTGTTCAACAGCAGGGATGCAGGCACTGGGTTGGCCACTCCCACATATGTGCCAGGAATGGTGCTGATCAGAGCAGTTGAGTTTTTTACCCAGGTGCTTGGATCTCCATTCCTCACCATCTCAGGAAAGATAACAAAAGGTGAAGAGGTGGCGCCAAGGCAGGAAGTAACGTTGCTGCCGGCAGCCTGGGTTGTGCGCTGAGACCTAGACAGGACCGTGGAAAGGAGGGCCTTGCTGCTGGTGTGCACAGGGGTCAACACAGGCATGGGAGGTGTTTTACGCTGGTTCGGCAATGGAAGCTTCTGGCGGTTGGACTTGGAAGAAAGGTCAAGAGGCATCTCACTGCACTCGGGTGGAGAAGCCATCTCTCTCTCCAGCTGTGGAGGTGATTTGAGAGGAGAGAAGGTGACCGAAGTCCCTTCTGTTTGTTGATCGGTGCCACCTGGCATCTTGGAAGGGTGTGGTGGGACTGAGCTCCCACTGGGGGCTGGCAGCAAAGGCTGTGAAGTTGGAAGCACCTTGGCAGAAGCAGTGGTGAGGGACGTATCTGCCAAAGGTCCAGGGACCCCATCAGGAGCGGGCTGGCTGTTAGTGCTGCTGGAGGGTGAAGTACAGGAGAGCCTGTTCACCTCTAAAGACACCAACTTGGAATCTGAAGCCAAAGGCCGGGCCACAGAAAATGCATATGGGTAAGAGCGGAGCTCTGGAGAGGCCAGCACACCTGGGAGACACCTGTCCTGCAGGTAAGATGGCAGGACTGGTAGTGTGAGCGTGGAAGAGACTCCCAGAGTGGTTGGCAGTGTAGCCACGCTGAGCGGCTGGCCACAACTCGGAGGTGGGATGTATACCAGCGGCTGGTTAGGGGTCAGCACTGTCCCTGGTTGAAAAGACAGGGGGACTTTTTGCATAGCTGGTGCCTGAGCTGCAGGAAAACACACACGACTCAAACTGAAGGAGGCTGGAATGGGCGCTGAGGTTGGGATGGCAGCTGGTGTGGCAGCCGGCATGGGCGTGGGGGCTGGAGTAAAGATTGGGGCTGGGGTGGGCGCAGGCACCGGTGTAGGAGCAAAGGCAGGAATAAGGGTGGGGGTAGAGGGCGGGCCAGAGGATGGGGTCGGAGTGGGCATTGGTACAGATGGAGGGGCAGGCGCTGCTGGAGGTGTGGATGCTGGCATGGGAGCTAGAACTGGAGTTGGGACAGAAGCAAGGACCAAGGTGGGAGCCGAAGGAGGCACAGGAGCCTGGATCAGAGCCAAGGGAGGTGCGGACACAGAGACTGTGAGAGGGGTCGGAGTAGGAGCCGACAAGGGCACAGGGACTGAGTGGGGAGCAGACACTGGCACAGGCACCAAGACAGAGGCTGACACGGAGAGAGGGTTTGAGTCAGAGATGAGAGTAGGCACCGAGGGTGCTGCTGGGGCTAGAGAGGGCACTGGCGCTAGAGGAGGGGAAGGAGCTGAAGCCGATGTGGCAACTTGGACTGGAACTAGTCCTGAGTGGGGCACTGGAGCTGGGACAGAAAGAGGAACTTGGAATGGATCGGGAACCGAGGGGGTCCCAGAGGCCGACCCAGGGGTAGGAGGACAGATAGGTGCCGGCAGCTGACTGAAGTTAGTGGTAACTAGAGGCAGAGTACCCTCCACGGGGACTCCAGTTCCCAGAGTTGCCAAAATGAAAGTGTTCTTCTCCCCAACACTATGCCGAGAGTCCAAAGCCTTTACCCCGGCTGGCGAGCAGTCAACCTGTTTGCTCATTTGAGTGCTTAGGGGAGTCCAGGAGCAGTTGGCCCTGCTGTGGCTGGCCTCAGTGCTGTCAGGAGTGGGCAGCTTGAGCCCGTCTCCCGGGCTGCTCAGGGGCACCAGGAGGCCCTCAGCCTCTGCTGTATTCCCAACGTAGTCCAGTTGTGGCTGAGGAGCATCAGGCTGATCTTCTGACCTGTGCCCAAGTTTTTCTGTGGTACTGCCATCTGGGTTTGTCCCCCGGGCATTGCTGCCACTTCCAACTGCCGTGAGCTCCACCTGCAACGAAAGAATAGCATGGGCATCTTAGTGAAGTTCCGGGAACTGATGCAGGTACCCCGAGGCCCCTGAGAAATACCTGCTGGCCCTCTCCACAACTCAACCAATGGCAAAGTGCAGGGCATGTGCAGAGCCATTTCTGTCTCACCTACAGCAACTTCTGGCTTCTTGCTCCCAGTCTCAGGAAGGCCAAACTAGGGCACATGGTCCAAGAAGCTCGCCCTTTGATGGGTAGCACGTGACAGCGCGTAGCTCCTTACCTTGGAAAAACTGCTGCTGACACAAAACTCCTGAGATCCAAAGTGCTGGCAGTCACCTGTCGTGGACTCCTCATCAGAAAGGGGTGCTCTTCTGGCAGGGGAGACACAGCAGAGAAGGGAGATAAGGCAGGGACTTAGAGCACCGACCCTTCCTCTAGAAGGGCCTGCCTGCCTAGCTTCTCACCAAACCCTCCTGTCTCACTTCCACGGTGACCTCAGGGGACAGCAGAGTACTAGGAGCTGAAGGAGGCAACGCAGAACTGCCACACACAGCTTTGCACGTTCCTGAATAGGAGCCTTGTCTGACCAGAATTTGGGGGCTGCTTATTCTGCTTCGTAGTGTTCTCACAAACAGTGTAGATGAACCCCACCTTAGCACCTTCTCCTTTCCTGTGGAGCTTGACCATCAAGTTGACCATTCAATCTAGGATATACAAGGCATTGCCCAAAAGGACAGAGATGTAACCCACAAGCCTCAAGGGCACACAAATCAGCTTTATTTTAGATCCAATCTTGTTTCAAGTCTATATGGGAAGTGGCACTCAGGGTAAACCTCTTCCGAAGCAAATCTCCACTCCCACTGTGCTTTCCAATCTAGCTGAAATCTGAATCATTTGCTCATCTACCGGGCAGGGCAAGCCTGAAGCCCATCCACATTTGAGTTTCCAGCACTGATTGGAGGCCATCTGGTCACTGACACCGAGAGGCTCTTTAAAAATACTACACTAGCTGAGCATGTGTCCTGTCTGTAATTCGAGTACTTAGGAAGTAGAGACAGGAAGGTAAGGAATTCAGTCAGTTGGGCCACAGGAGATCCTGTCTCAAACAACAACGAAAATGCAGTGGGCTGGTGAGACGTAGCTTTTTCAATCCTGGCACTCAGGAGGCAGAAGCAGGTGGATCTCTTTGGGTTCAAGGCCAGCTTAGACTCTGTCTACATAAGGAATTTCAAGCCAGCACGCCTATATAGTAAGACCCTGTCTTAATTAAAAAACAGCAAAACAAAACAAACACTTCTTTTTCTTCCAAAGGAGCACCTCTAGAACTCAGCCTGGCTCCAGCCAGCGCGTTCTCTTCTCAAAGTACAGGGGGAACACCTTCCTTTCAGCCTCTCTGCATCACCACATCCGCTCTCCTCCCAAAGGGAGCCCCTCAAAGCCACAGACTCCATATTCATATTGGTATGTGCCATAAGTAGAGGCTAAAGGCCAGCAAGCTGGATCTCAAAGGAGAAAAATTCAACCGAACCTTCCTTCCCCAGACTGTTCAAGAGGTATTCTCTAAACTTCAGGTAAGAATCTTATAAAATGTTACATTTGACAAAACGAACAAATAATCACGCCGCTCAAGTAAAGTCGGAGGACAAGTGGAGGCTCCATACCGGCTGCTGGCCACTTTAAGTGCAGCAGGAACACAGCCCCTGTGCTCAGGAGCATATCAATAGGGCAGCCGCCTGGGTGGGAGTGGCTGCAGAGGAGGTAGGGGGTCAAAGAACAAAGCTGCAGCAAGTTTTCTGGGTGGGCAAAGCAGAGGGCTGTTCTGCCTGCTCTTTGTTTGGGTTTGCCTGCCATCTTTGGAGCCTTGCCAGAGATCCAATACAGCCCGTGAAGGAAAGTCATCGTCTGCCTTACCGACCACACTCTAGTCTAAAGGGTATTTGGGGTGCCTGCAGTCAAATTCCAGCAAGGAGGAGCACCCCTGCAAATAACTAAATAACTCCCTCCCTCCGACTGAAACACAGACTCCCAAATTGTACCTGGGGCAAGAGAAGCAAGAATAGCAATGGGGATCAGAGCAGGCCTCTCTCTCCCTATCTTTTCAGGGCTCCAGAAGGGGCGAATCAAGGGGGAAAGGCTTGTCCCCTTTAACAAGCAGCTAGGGTGGCAGAAGTGGGAAGGTTCCACTGCTGGAAATGACTGTTGGTAACACACAGGACTGTGAGGCAAGGCCTTTGGAGGCAGTTGGGGTCTTGAGGAAGAGGAAAGGAGAGGGGGGAGGTTAGGGAAAGGGAAAACACACTTTTCACATCAAATCCCGAGAGACCAGAAAAGACCTATATGTAGCCAGCCTTGGGCTGCAGAAGCATGTTCCAACTAGACTCTCCAGGGATGGTTTAGGGGGAGGGTAATGGCAGTGAGGGCACAGCAGCCCCTCCCCTCCACAACTCCACATGGGAAGGCACTATTTGTTTACATTCTTTCTCCTCCTGACCACGCTCCCTCCTGCTTGGTGGGCTCCTCCTTGGGCAGAAATTCTGCTCTGAAGAAGAAGCAACAGCAGAAGCTGTGTTCTCCCAAGCCAGCAGTTACTAGCAGCGAAGCCTAGAGTCAGGCAGAGATACGGGTGGTGGCAGCAGAGGCAGCACTTGTGGCTACCCCAGCCATGCCTAAGCCTCAGCACGAGCCCCCAGGCTCAGGGAGGAAAATGTGTGCGATGATGTTTCAAATCCTCTGAGGGGGCTGCAAAGCTGAGCAAATATTAAAAAACAAAACCAACAAACAAAAAAAAAAACCCTCCACTGAGAGAGGAGCCTCAGAAAGGCAGGGGAGGGAGCTGGGTCAACTGAACAAGGTGATGGGGATACAGGTAAGGGGAAAACATAGGCCAAAAAAAGCTCCAATCAGGACTGGACATCAGTGCCACTGTTTCTTCTCACTAGAAGACACCTGGTGTGCTCAAGGCTTTGTTGAACTTAACCAAAACCAGCCACCATCTCTCAGGGCCATTTTCCTAATTATTAAAGATTAACACCAGGACCTGCCTGGCGGACATTTTCAGTTCCTGTTGGGCCTGGGACAATACCTAAGAGAAATATCCAACCCAGATAACCATGCCAGCTAGGCTTGATGGCATGAGGCACCTAATGTACCTACCAGCCCCTGAGACTTTTCACCCGGACCCCCTTCACTCCAGCCAAGGCTTTCCCCTAACAATCAAGGATGTATGGATACTGGCCCTCACCTCCAACTCCTAGTCACCTCTCTAGCCTGGGCTCAGGTGACACTGTCCTCTGATATCCCAAGGAAATACATCATTCTTATGCTAGACTCCATAGGACCTGTTCACACCAGTCCATAGCATTCAACAGCAATGTATGAAGATGTGCTACTGGTGTGTTCTTGTACTGAATACATACTTATTGAATGAAGGAATGAATTTATTTATTTATTTTTTTTTTGGTTTTTCAAGACAGAGTTTCTCTATGTAGCCCTGGCTGTCCTGGAACTCACTCTGTACACCAGGCTGGCTTCGAACTCAGAAATCCACCTGCCTCTGCCTCCCAAGTGCTAAGATTAAAGGCGTGCGCCACCACCAACAGGCGAAGGAATGAATTAATGCTAGAGGCAAGCAAGACGATTTAGCTGGAGGTTTGACTAAAGCTGACAGACCACCTAGAGCAGTCAAAAAGGTTTATTTATGCCTTCTGTTCTATACGCCCCAACCATATTTGATAAACCTGGCAGGCTCCTACAACGTAATTTTAAGTTTATCCCTAAAAACAGGTTTATACCTCAAATTTGTAAGGTCTACAAGTTAGAAAGGATGGGGAAAGATGGTTTTTTAGATAGAGTAAAGCTGGGCTTGATGGCATATGTTTGTAATCATAGTACTTGGGAGGCTAAGGCAGGACGATGTTCTTCCTGTGCTAAATAGAAAGACCCTGTCTTTAAAATAGGGGTGGGGCTGGGGGATAGAGAGATGGTTTCACTGTTATCAGCACTTACAGCTCTTCAAAAGCACCAGGCTTTAATTCCCAACACCCACAGGAACCAGCATAACCATCTGCAAGTTCAGTTCCGGGGGATCTGATGCCCTCTTTTTGATCTCTATGGTCCCAAGGCATGCACATGGTGTAGAGACATACATGGAGGTGAAACATGCACATACAGAAACGTGTGTGTGTGTGTGTGTGTGTGTGTGAGTGTGTAATGTATATTATTATATATGTTATGATAGGCATGGTAGCTCACACACTACATCTAGCACATAGTCTGAAGCAGGCGGGGTGCTACAAGTCTGAGGTCTCCCTGAGCTACAACGGTTAAGTTCCAGGCCAGCCTGGGCAACAGACAGAAAAAGATCCTCTCTCAAAAAAGAAAAAAAAAGCATATAGGGTAAGATTACATTTGGAAATCAGCAGTAACATAGCCTAGACTGTGGTAAGAAGGTGACAAAGGGTGACTGGAAACAGAAATGACAATGCTTAATCACTGTGCACACTAGGGATTTTAGCATCCCAAGAAAGGTCTGTAAAAAGAGAAAATCAGAGATTTCACATCTACTTCTGACTCCCTTCTTGCAAGGCAAGCACAGACAGGGAACAAGGTAATTTGTCCAGTGGTTTTTAATTTCTCAGGTTAGCCTTATTTTACAGAGAGACAGGGTCTCACTTCGGTAAACCAGGCTAGCCTAAAACTTAATAGTCAGCCCGGACTGGTCTCAAATCTCAGGCCCTCCTGCCGTTACCTCCCCAGTGTAAGTAAGCACACCTTGCTTACGCACTAGCCTCTTGAAGGCTCAGGCCCACAGCTCTACATCAGCCTCAATTCCTGGTAACTGTAACACAGCCTGTCAGTGTGTGCTCACAAACCATCCACCGTCCTGCCTTGCCAAGACCATCTCTTAGAAATGTCTAAGAGCAGACCTCACACACAAAGGGGAATACTTCTTTTCTGCTGTCTCTCAGAAGAATTTCGTCTTCTTTTCATGAGTTTTTATTTCTTTGTATTCTAAAATTAAATTCCTTTTTTAAGTCCATCTCTAACACATTCCTCAGTACAGGGACCATTAAGCTATCAGGTGCTAATGGATTAAGAAAATAAAAACATCTATTTTCCTAACCTTAATCTCAGACAAGTATACACTTCTCTTGTAAGAAAAATTAAAAATGACTTTTATAAAAACATGAAGCTGAAGGTGTAGCTCAGAGTTATAGAACATACTTTAAAGCACTCACGAGTCTCAGTATTCCATCCCTAGTGCCACACACACACACACACACACACACACACACACACACAGATTATAAAAACAAAATACCTTTTTCCCTTCAAAACTATCAACATTACCTCTCCCGACATACAAATACTCTTTAGAATTACTTGAGAAACTCTGGGTCTATTTTTTTTTTAACTTTCCTCTTTGTTTTATTTTGGGTGTGAGGTGGCACAGTTCTGTGTGATTGCGAACCTCAGAGGACAGCTTGTGGGACTTACTTCTGCTCTTACATTAGTGGGTTCTGGGGAGCTAACTCAGGTTGTCAGGCTTGGAGGGGAGCATTTTACCCAGTGAAACATCTTAACAGACCTAAACCAGGGCCTTTTTGTTTAAAGACTGCCAATCTTAAACTGGAGGGGAGAGTCCTATCGGAATTCCTCTGGCATGTTTGAATTTAAATAGCCAATGGATTAAAACACAGACCGGCATGGCAGAACAATCTCTTGAAGTTGAAGAGGCCTTGTAACTACCATACAGAGCAAGTTGGCCAAGGAGTATAAAAGGAAAATATAAACTCTGAAAGGCAATTGGATAGCCTTGGTATGCTGTATAATTTTTAAAAGGCCTCTCTTGGACAACCAAATATCAGAAAACTGAAACACATGCACACGCACACAAACCAGGCAGGCGTCACTAACTCTGACTTTTATAAAGTTATGATCGGCAACCTCATCTTCCTTTGATATGTCAAAAGGTCTTCCTGTCATATTTTGGTAGCTTCTTGAGGTAGAAAGTACTGGCCCCCAGAATTGTGATGACCTGCCCCCACCATAAAGCTACATGATGAGACCAACTTTCTTCTAAGCCCTAGGACAAGAACTGAAAACATCTTACAGGAACTTTTGAACACCAAACTTTGACATAAGAAACAGAAACTACAAGCATCCAAGCTTTTCTTCACTCCATAATGTTAGAGTTCTTTATCACTAGACAGATAATACTAGGTGGCAAATGTCATCTGATAGCTTCCTCACCTTCAGTGGAACAGGGACAGTGTGGTAGAGCAGGTGACCCCATGTCTTAGGAAAATCAGAAACAAACAAGAATCTTGTCCCCAGGTCCAACCCCTAACCTGGGACTAGGTATAGCTCATCTAAGGATGCCACCTTTGCAAACCTTACCTCTCCACGTCGATGCCAAACA
>JADRCC010148306.1:0-14404 GCA_019843855.1 Hylomyscus alleni
AAAAAAAAAAAAAAAACAATCAGCGTACTGTTCAGCTGTGATAGCGATGAAGAACAACATTGATCAGTATAAGATACTTTTTTTTTTCTTTTTTTTAAATTGGATATTTTATGTATTTACATTTCAAATGTTATCCCCTTTCACATTTTCCCCTCCAGAATCCCCCTTTCCCATCCCCCCTCCCCAAGTTTCTATGAGGGTACTTCCCATCCCACCCACCCTCTCCCACCTTTCAGCCCTAGGATTTCCATACACTAAGAAATTAAGCCTTCACAGGACCAAGGGCCTCACCTCCCATCAATGATCAACTAGTTCATTCTCTGCTACATAAGCAGTTGGAGCAATGAGTGTACTCTTTGGTTTGGTGGTTTAGTCCCTGGGAGCTCTGGGGTGTACTAGTTGGTTGATATTTTTGTTCTTCCTATGGGTTTGAAAACCCCTTCAGCTCCTTTAGTCCTTTCTCTAACTCTTCCATTGGGATCCTTGTGCTCAGTCCAATGGTTGGTTGTGAGCATCTGCCTCTATATTTTTCAGGCTCTGGTAGAGCCTCTCAGGAGACTGCTATAAGGAAATGAGATCTAAAGACTGTTCCACCTGGTGATCCATCCCATATACAGATACCAAACCCAGACACTATTGTAGATGCAAAGAAGTGCTTGCTGAAAGATATTCTTCAAGATGCAATAGTGTTACTCATACCTTTGTGTTAACCAATAGTTGCCTGTGTAATAGGAAAGAAATCATTCTTGGTACTAGAAAACAATCTAGCTCCCTGGAGTAGGGGACTAACATATTTGTGGATCTGAGAATACAACTTACTACCAACCAACTACTATCACTTTACTAGACAAAAATAGTTCCTAACTGCGTTTAAAAACTTATTTCTGCTTGTTTAAAGGCTTGTGATATGCTGTGGTAGTTAGGTTGCAGAAGTGCGATATTAAAATCAAAGCCATGAGTCTTTTAGGCCCAGGGTGTAAAGACACATTCTGAGTTATAACTCAGAGGCATATTTGGAAAAAAGAAAAAGAAAAAAAGAAAAAAAAGGAAAAAAAACTTATTTCTGTACCAACAGATAAGTGTGGTCTCACCACTCGTCAAAAAAGCTTCTTTTGATAGCAAGTGAAAATCATTACAGAAAACCACAACTGGACACAATACAGATGCCAATAACACCTTTGATGCTGACTTCCAATAGATACACCTACAACACAACTCTTGCATAGAGTATGTGGCAGAAGAGGTGACAAAAAATATTGTAAGAATCAGAGACCCAAGAAATCTGCTGTGAGAATGTGTTTTCTAGAAATGACAGAGAAACTACATCTACAATATGCTAACACTAAATAAGACCTGACCAATTATATCATTAGGCTTTCTGACATGGGGGAATCCTATGTATTTCCACCTTTAGACAAACAGGTAACCCATGACTGCTGAGAGATGGAAGATTAGCTACTCACAGAAATGAGGCTCCTAATCCATTGTCCAGTACTAACTAGTCAGCCATAAAATCACATATGCATTAGCCACACTAAGTATATTCAATAGTATATATGTATATTTATGCATCATGTAACAATAGTATTAAAAAGAGGTCATCAATTTTAGAATAAAGGGAATAGAAGGAAATATAGAGAGCACATGTAAAGGAGGAAATAATTTCATTATATTTTAGTTAGAATTTTTAATAAAAATAATTTTGTGCATATATTTCATCTAAGTAAAGAATTCTAACAATATATAATATGCATTATATAAACCAATGGAAGTTAAATAAGATTTTAAAGGAAATTATTTACAAAGCCTACAGCATAATATATAATTAAGTTATAAATCTATAAAATAAAAATAATAATATATAAAACTGGATTGGGAGGACTGGAGAGAAGGTTCAGCAGATATGAATGCTCAATGCTCGCTGCTCATCCAGAGGACCCAAATTCATTTCCCAGCATCCACTTCTTGCAATACACAACCATCTGTATCTCCAGCTCAAAGGCTTCCAACAATTTCTTCTAGACCTGCACTTGTGCATATTTACACACACACACACACACACACACACACACACACACACACAATTAAAAATAAAATATATCTTTAAAAAGAATGTGAACTGTAGTTCTATGCATAATTTTGTTAGATTGTTGTAACTAAGATTTCCACCTCAAAGCAAAGAAAATATCAAAAGATAACTTGGTGCCCTCTTCAAGTTTTTTAATTACAGACAACTTATCAAAATACTTAATCTTATCACATAAACTACTTTAATGAGATCTAGGATGGCCACTTAATATGAATATTAAATGAACAGATGACATTAAATGGTTTATTCCTTATTACCCCTCTCAGTTTGAAAGTGGGGAGCCACATTATTAGTCAAGCATACATTTAGATATTTTAGCTTGTAAAAAATACCCCAAATAATGTAGTTTCCCCTAGCTTTATATTTTGAAAAGGTAATTTTTCTTTCAGCTATCTTGTTCCAAAAATCTTTTAACAGTTCACTCTGAAACATTTCCTTTTCCTAATTCTTCCTACTACATTTTGGTAAATCAGAAATCATCTACTTTGTTCTCTTAATTTTCTCATTTAAGGTCCAAAACAAATGTCACCTCCCTTAAAAAATGTCTTTCTTCTTCTAAGTGACTTAGTCATCATCATTTAGGAATTATCATTACTTTTCCCATGCAAATTGAGGAATAAGAGAGGGAAGAAAGCAAGGAATAACAAGGAATGTGTGACTTTGAATTAAACAATTAGCTTACTTACCTCTCTAATGTCATTATTAGGTTTTATGCCTTTGTAGCCTATATTAACAAAAAATTCAGTTACCTAAAAAATTTATAAGATTTTAAAATATATTTAAACAAGAAAATCTCTCTGGAATATTGCTACACTACCATATCTATGATATACTCATAATTCATCACCCAGTTAAAATATTTCTCCTTCTGCTAGAAGTCACCACAGGTGAAACAGATATCCCTGGTGGACAAAGGAGGTGTAGGAGGAGGGGTTTGGGTGGAGGAATGGGAACAGGAGGGATCAGGTTGGGGGAGGATGGAGGGAGAGAGTCCTGGGACCAACAATTGGGATTAAAGGCAACTCTGGGTTGAGCTAGAAACCTAGTGCAATGGAAACTTCCAGGAATACATGGGAGTGACCCTAGCTAAGGCGTGTAGCAATTAGGGGAACACAGAGCCTGAACCAGCCATCTCCTGCAACCAAGCAAGTAAAGGGATTGGGACACCAACCTAAACATAAAACCTTCAACTTACAATTTGTCCTCCCTACAAGATGTGCTGGGGTAAAGGTAGCACAGAATTTGTGCGAGTGGCCAACCAATGACTGGTCTAGCTTGACACCAGCATCATGAGAGGGACCCTACCCCTAACACTGTGCAAAGGGACAAGACCCAGAAACTGGATAGGATAAAACCAAACATGATTGAAAACCAAAAATGTGAATGAAATAATTCCTAATGATATTCTGCTATACTCATAGGTTGGTGTCTAGCACAATTGCCACCAGAAAGACTTCAACCAGAAACTGGAGGAAACAAGTAGAGATCCACAGTGAAACATTAGGGGAAGCTGGATAATACTGCCAAAGAAGGAGAGGAAGAATTTTAGGAGCCAGAGTGGTCAAGGGCACCACAAGAAAGCCCACATAATCAACTAACATGGACTCATAGGGGCTCATGGAGACTGAACCACCAACCAGGGAGCCTGAATGGGATGTGATCAAGCCCCTCTGGACATGTTACTGTTGTGTAGCTTGGTCTTCCATGTTTCTGGCTATTTCTGTCTCTTTTGTCTACTTTTGGGACCCTTTTCCTCCTACTGGGTTGCCTTGTCCAACATTAATAAGAGTAGAAGTGTTTAGTCTAGATATGATAAGTCTGATTGATATTCCTAAGAGGCCTACCCTTTCCTTTAGAGAAAAGAGGAGGAGTGGATGTGGAGTAAGGGTGGGTGACTGGGAAGAGAAATTGTGATTAATCAGGACATTAAAAAAAAAGTAACCCCAAGCTTAATACTGTCATCACTTTGACTTTACTTTATAGTACAATGTCCAATGTACTATAACTATAATGTATTATAATGTAATGTAACAGGAAGTATTTATTGAGCACCTGTGACACTTTCTAAAAACATTTGTTTTTCGGAAACATGGACACAACTCCTAGAGTGATACAATTATCAAAATATTTCTCTGAAAGATAATTATGAATGATAAAATAAAAAATTAAGTTAATATAAGATATATGATCAATTTTTCCTGGAAAAATAGAATTTGACAAATAGAATTTGATTCATACTCAAAAATACATTGTTTCAGTCTTCAGAAAACATTAATGTATGGTATGTTCTACGACTATATTACTCTATCCATTTATTGTTATTTTGTAGCAAATACCAAAGTAAATACAAAATATGTTTGTGATAACAATGGAATGTTTATTATTTGTAAATTGAAGGTTATGATGTTTTTAATTCATTACTTGACACATTCAATAAAAAATAAACACTAAATGCTAAGTTTGTACCAGATGCTAAGAATACAAAGTTGAAGTACTCTACTGAATGTTAAAATTCTCATACTAATAAGCCATATTTTGTAGACATATTTATTTGAATGTCAATTAACTGCTATTTTTTCTTTCTCTCTCTCTCTCCTCTCTCTCTTTCTCTCTGCCTCTGCTGTCTCTCTTTTTCTCTCTCTGCTCTGATGATGGCAACTGAAATAAATTAATTTAGGTTTGTTTTCTGGCTCTTTTGATGGCAAAAGAAAATACTGTAAACAAAATTTTAAATGTTTTCAAATAGTAAAATACATGAAAACATAGCAAGATAATGAATGTGTGGATTGAGAGATTTCAAAAATAAGTGAAAGTCATAAACACCTCAGTTTAGAAGATATCAGAAAAAGAACCCACACATCTGTGGTCACTTGATATTTGACGAAGGAGCTAGAACCATCCACTGGAAAAAAGACAGCATTTTCCAACAAATGGTTCTGGTTCAATTGGAGGACAGCATGTAGAAGAATGCAAATAGATCCATTCTTATCTCCTTGTACAAAGCTCAAGTCCAAGTGGATCAAGGACCTCCACATAAAACCAGGTACACTGAAACTAACAGAAGAGAAAGTGAGGAAGAGCCTCGCACATGTGGGCACAAGGAAAAATTTCCTGAACACGTGCTTATGTTCTAAGATCAACAATCAACAAATGGGACCTCATAAAATTGCAAAGCTTATATAAAGCAAAGGATACTATCAATACGACAAAATGGCAACCAACAGATTGGGAAAAAAAATCTTTACCAACCCTACATGTGATAGAGGACTAATATTTAATATACACAAAGAATTCAAGAAGTTAGACTCTAGAGAACCAAATAACCCTATTAAAAATGGGGTACAGAGTGAAACAAAGAATTCTCAACTTAGGAATACCAAATGGCTGAAATGATGATATTGACATTTAGACACATCATAAAGAAATTGCATACAATGAAAATTGGATATATTTAAAAAATTTTTTATCAGAATCTGTAATTCATTGTTTAAGAAATAGAAGCTAAGAAAACTTCCTATCAATATCTTAAGAGACTAGAATCCTACACTTAATGAAATATTTCAGAATCAAGAACAAATAATGAAATTAGGACAAAACTGACAAAATATGATACAAGAATTCTTAACTACAGATGTTGTAAAATACCTGTCAGTTTGGAAAATGCAAATGCATGGTGAAAACCATGAACGGAAATAATATGAACAACAAAAATGTTCAAAATATAAAGAAATGTTTATTACTATTGGATTTCTATGACAAAGTATACTTTATAGGGAAGAGGTAAAGGGGAAGAAGATCCAGGAGAGCAAGAGAAGGGACCAACAAAAGTTACAGTACAGAATGTATGCAGCATATAAGTCAGGAGGGTCTTGCAACTGCCTTAAAAATGAAAAAGAAAACTATCAATTTTTACAATTTAAGGATACAAACTATTAGACTTTCAAAATGAAAAGATGTCAATAAACTAAAATATGATTGAAGAAAAGCAGAAAGGGGAGAATAGAAAATGTGAGATTTCATATGTAGATACAGTATTATTTAGTGATACTTAGAATTACTTGGATAATATTAAGGATCATTTAATTGATTATTTAAAATTTAAATGGACTACACGTTACTATTTTAAAATCATTGCTGGACTGGATAATAAAAAACTAGTTACATAAATTTGAAACATGAGTAAACATGAAAAAGATAACCTGTAAGACAAAGAAACTTTTATGAAAAAGCAGGTCACATGAAATTAGAAAGCATTATATGTGATCAGGATGAAATGAAAATTTTTCAAGAATATTAAGTGTGTAAATCCTGAATTCATAGGCAAACTTAGACTTATGAAACATTTTAACATAGTTCTGTATGTTATCTCAATGTTAACTTCTTCATATATTAAAGGACCAGAATTTATATAGAATATACCACATTATAAGAGGTGTACAACAAGTCTGTATTTTAGTTTTTCCTGTTGGTGACATGGAAAGCAGAGACAGGAAAATACCAGAAGCCCAAAGCCAGCTAGCCTGGGTTCAAAATAAAGAATAAGAGATCCTTATTCAACCAAGGTAGAAAGTGAGGACCAGTACCAAAGCAAGTCTGCTCTCTGGATCCACATATGCTCGGTCACACACATTCCTGCACATGTACACACAATTAAGTGACCCGTGTAAGTAAAACAAAATGAACATAAGACCAATAAATTCCAAACCCATGAAAAGAAGCTAATGCAGAATGAGGAATTGGAGAAAAAATTATGGGGATTTTTAATAGGCGAGTAGTATAGTACCAGTAGCTCAGAGATTGGTATCAAGTAAACTTGAACAAAAAGTAGAAAGGGGAAAAAGGAAATGTAGAAAATTGGAGAGAAAAGTGACAATGAAGAAGACTAACATATTAAAGTTAATTTGCTAAAATGTTAGTAATGGACACATTACACCTCTGACAAATAAGCAAGTCAAAAAATTCAGCACAAGTAACAAGCAGACTGGTCATAGAAATCAAAAGGGACAAAATACATGAACTATTGTAATTAAGAAGATACTGAGACAGCATTACTAATAAATATGTGACACTAAATTGAAATTTTAGGTGAAATGGCCATGTCAAGAAATATATAGATTGACAGACTAATTGATCTGAAAATAGAATAACTGAGAATTTTTTTGTAACTAATAAAAAATCAAGTTTGCAAAAAAAGACATATATTTTGGTTTGGATATGATCTGAAGTATGCATATAATGTAATATCCATTGTGAAGTGACAAGAAGTGGGAAATTAATCCAACTACAATCTTTAGAGATTTCAAGAAAGTAATAGTACTAATGGATTTTGCCTAATTTGGGTACTCGAAGCCACATAGAAGAAAAGAGAGGGCTTACAGTTGACAAATGAGGAGAGGAAATACAAATTGTGAGAGAAGGAGAAGAGAAGAATGTATGGCCAGAATTCTGATACAGTAGTTGTATATGAGGCACTCACATCTTTCTTATCTAAACTGAGGTTCATATGGAGAGACAATGTTTAAAGGTGAACACTTTAGGACGTGATTAGAATTAGGTAATATAATTAGTCTAGAGTCTTATAAAGGATAAGAAGAAAGGAACAAGAAAATGTTCATACATGTCTCCTAGCATCTGATGCCCTGAGCCACCTTGGGACTCTGATAGACAGAAGGTAAACATAATCAAGCTGCAGTCCTTAATCTTAGACCAAATCCATGACCAAAACCAAACCTAGACACTAAATTAATCTGTCTCTGTCTCAGATATTTCCTATTAAGGCAATCTATAGCCAGGTGTATTTGCCAGTCAGTGAAACATTTAAAGAATTAGTACCTTCAGTCTTACATAAGCTATCCAAAGAAGAGAAAGTAAATATTGTACGATTCATCTTGTAAGCATAAAGTATGTCTACTGTTGAAGCCCTATGAAAAGGCGAGTGATATCAGAGAGTAGAGTATGATGTCTCAGTCCTTGTTCTCTCAATAAAACAATTTTATAATTATTTCTTGACCAAAATATAGTCATGAGATTTCTAAAGCCCAATGAAGAAGATCCTGAACCCCAGATAAGCACAAAATCAAGATAAACCATATTAAAATTGTTAAGAATTAACATTTTCCCTCTTCAACATAGCACACTTTGATGTCAAGTATGTTTGATATTATGACTTTTCCTTGAGGAGTAAAGAGAAAATCAGAAATTTGATATCTTCCCTGCAAGGCTTTTCAGAAAGCTTTAATAAATCACCTCTACTTACAGAATTCATAGCATTGATGAATTTGACTTAATTTGCATACCTGAGGCCCAAAAGAAGAGGAGGAGGCTATAGCTGACAGAATAACTGGAGGAAGTGCACAGTGAAAGAGAGAGAGAAGACTAGATCATATAGCCCTGATCAGGTAAGGGGTACTGGAGACACTAGCATGTTTCTTATCAAAATTGAGGTACCGTGGAAAGATGACATAAATTTATGGAGGATGCTGAGGAGGAAAAAAATGAGTAATGTATAATATTACTGACGAATCAGAAAACTCAGAGTGTTGAGAATAGTCAGCAGAGGGAACAATGGGTGTACAGAGACTGAAAAAAAAAAAGAGAGAAGCCCAACCTAACAAAATTTGAGAGGACTTCCCTTCTTAAATGATTTCAAGGACTCACCAGAATCTCAAGTCTAGCAAGTCCATTTGGTAAAAGTATTCCCTGACACAACACCACACTGTAAAGACTGGAAGAGGTGATGATTTTGTCACTTATGCAAATCCCAACACAGAGCACTGAGGCATGGGAAGGACCAGGGAAATGAAATAAAGCAAGTCTTTACAAACTGATTCCACACACACAGAGACATAAAAGAAATATAGCTTGAAACAAAAGTAATTCAGATTAATGAGCATGGAGATGTTCTATAGGTTGAAGAAATAATGCAGGACAAAATGACAATGTCAACAATCAGAAAACATTTTTTTTTTAAAAAAAGGAAATGTAGAGCTAAAGAATACTATAGCTGAAATAAGCACTCTATTCATGGAATCCACCAACAGACTTGATCAAACAGAAGAAAAATATTAACATCAAAACACATAATTTGAAATCATGACCTAAAGGAAACAAGAAAGGTATAAAGAAATACTCTGCTTCTTCCCTGTTGAGGGGGGCCATATTCTTGGAGACAGAGTGGAATGGGGGGTGAGGGAAATAGAACAGTTGGAAGGTGGATCAGGAGGGGGATAAAATCTGGACTGTAAAAAAAATTAAAGAATAAATAAAGCATTTTTTTTAAAAAAAGAAAGAAACAGAAACACTCTGCAGACCTTAAAGAAGACCTTAGATGAAATGCTCAACAGTGGGGAGAGAGAACTTGTAGAGTCTACCTCTAGTAAAAAGGCAGGACATGAAGTGGAGGGATGGGGTTGCCATCTCACAGTCAAAAACTCTGACCCAGAATTGTTCCTGTCTAAAAGAACTACAGGGACAAAAATAGAGAAGAGACTGTGGGAAAAGAGGTCCAGTGATAGTCTCAAATTGTGATCCAGCTCAAGGGGAGGCTCCAAGGCCTGATACTGTTACTGGTGCTATGGTGCTCTTACAGACAGGAGCCTAGCATGGTTGTCCTCTGAGAGACCCAACAAGCAGCTGTAATGACTTAACTGGAATTTTGCAATACAAGAAATCACTTTATCCTACAAATATACTAGATAATACTTAACTTTATTGGTAATTATCTATTTTAAAATCAAAACCACTATGCACTTATACATATCCACAATATTTACTAACCTTTAGAAGCCTGAAAACATTAAATACTGACTCTAAGTTGGAACCATGAAAAGAACACATTTACTAGATAACTATAAAACAATAAGATTGTTAATTGGCACACAATTTTGGAAAATAATTTTAATAATCTAGTAAAACTGGATATAGCATATAGTTCAAAGTTAACATATATTACATGAATATAATCTCATGTATTCCAAAACCAAAATACAATTACACATATACAATTATAGTTATATTACAGAACTAATTCTCATAGGCAAAACCAAAAGCAACATATATGTCCAGCATCAATAAAAAGATAAATAAATGATATAGTATGTTCATAAAGATGTTACACTGGTGAGATAGCTCTGAGTAAAAGTGCCTTCTACCATGCCTGGTTACCTGATTACTTACATTTGATACTAACACGGTATAGAACTGAATTCAGATAGAACTGAATCTCTCAATCTATCATTTGATCAGCATGTGTCACCCTGGTACCACACACAAACACACACACACACACACACACACACACACACACACACACACACACACACAACCATGATACATAAAATGTAAACTTTTAAAAAAATATTATGACAATGTTAATGAATATTTTACAACTAATACTGAAGTATGGATGAAACATAAAGTGCTATTTGCATACTATTTAAATATAGCTAAAATTTAACTTTGTTCTTTAGGAATTACATGAGCAGTAAAACTGAAACCCAAATCAAAAAATATCAGAAGAATGGTTCTTACTAGTCAAAAGAATTACATTTATGAAAAAGGGTACATTGAACTTTCAGGGCAACAATAATGTTTACTATATGGGTCAAGTGAAATCTTGAGTGAATGTGTACTATTTGACATGAGCATGACTCTATCAAAAATTCAGTGCCTCAGACTCATGGCAAAAGCAAAGCCTCTTCTGCCCCTAGTAAGGCTCAGATGGATTGTAAAGTCTCACTCACATTTGTGTGAATGTTGACAGCTTATGAAGAAAATTTTCAGGATAGCTTTAGCCCCTCCCCACAACCTTGGATGTTATGACCTGAAGGCTACTTCCTTATAAAGACTATGAATACAGAGATTAGATACCTCATACCTCTTTGTTCAGCTGTATATAATTACCCTGCATCATCTACAGATTTAGTAAGATCCCCATCAGAATTCCAAGACAATTCTTCATGAGGATTGAAAACGAAAAACTATTTTAAACTTTGTGTGGAATCATAAAAAAAAAGGAGATCTAAAGTAATACTAAACAATAAAAGAACTGCTGGGGGTGGGGGGTAGCACCATCACAGACTTCAAGCCTTATGAGAGATCTTTAGTAATATAAAACAGCACAGTATTAGCATAAAACCAGGCATGCTGCTTAACAGAATGGAACTGAAGACGCAGATACAATTAAACACACCTAGGGATACCTGATATTTTGACAAGAAGCCAAAACTACACACTAAAGAAACTGTAGCATCTTCAGTGAATGGCACTGGTCAAACTGAATAGCTACATGGAGAAGAATAAAATAAAGCCCTGTCTATCATTCTGCACAAAACTCAGCTCCAATTAGATGAAGGAGCTCAAGATGAGACTAGATACCATGATTCAGATACAAGAGAAAGTAGAAAATAGGCTTGAACTCATTGGCACAGGAGAGGACTTTCTGAACATGACACCCATAGCACAGGAACTAAGACCAACAATTAATAAATGAGAAGCCATGAATCTGAAAAACTTCTGTACAACAAAGAATAACATCATTGAGGCAATGTAATAGCCTAGACAATGAGAAAATAAAATCTTTACCAATCATGCATCAGACAAAAGGCTAATACTTAGAATATACAAAAAAACTTTACAAAACTGAAAATCAAAATCAAAATGACAGAATCAATAAATGGGTAAAGAACTAAATGAAAGTTCTCAAAAGATAACACAAATTGCCATGAAACACTGCTTTAAACGTTCACCATCCTTATATCAGGAAATGAAAGTTTAAACTACTTTGAGATTTCATCTTATTCCAGTAAGAATGGTCAAGGTATAAGACAACAAATGAAAGCCCATTCTGGCAAAGACTCAAAAGGTAGGGAATACTTATTAATTGCTGGTGGGATTGCAAACTGGTACAGCTACTATGGAAATCAGTGTGTGAGTAGAAGTTGATCTAGCTCAAGATCTAGCTATACCACAGTGGTAGTATGAATAGGAAGTAGGAATGGCCCCCATGGGATGATAGATTTGAATTCTTGGTCACTATGGAGTGGTAGTATTAAGAGGTTTGGCATTGTTGGAGTAGATATGGACTTGTTGGAAGAACTATGTCACTGGGGGTGGGTTTTAAGTTTTCAAATCCTCAAACAAGTTTCAGTATCTTTTATTTCTTTTGTCTGCGCATCCAGTTCTGGAATTCTCTGCTACTTCTCCAGTATCATGTCTGCCTGACTGCCACCATTCCCCATCCCCATGATAATAATGGGCTAAACCTCTGAAACTATAAGCCAGCCTCAATTAAATGTTCTCCTTTACAAGAGTTGTCATAGCCATGTATCACTTCACTAATAGCAATAGAACACTAATTAACACAGGAAGTAGCAGTAAGAGTGAGGTATTTCTCTGATAGGCCTGACCATGCTACTGTTTGGAGGAATGTGAACTTTGGGAATTTCGATTAGGAGAGCAGCTGAATGTTTAATGGACCATACTAGTAGAAACACGGAAGACACTGGTGCTGAAGGTGATTTGAACTATGAGGAGCAGGCTTAAGAGGTTTTGGAGAAGAATGTTAGTGTATGTCGTGTAGAGACAGACATCATGATATTTTGGTAAAAAATGTGTCTGCATTCTGCCATTGTCCAAAAACATCTGCCTGAGGCTAAATTATAAAGAGTTATGGATTAAACTTTGGAAGAGGAGATTTCCAGATAGTCTGGTTTTGACTGTGTTGCTAGTTATTCTTTGGATATTAGTGGTCACACCTAATAATGTAAAGAAGCAAGCTGAACAAGGAAAACTACAAAATGTACAGTTTGGGAGAAAATGAGCACCAAGAAATGTAATAGACTCATGTCTGGGGCTCAAAGAGATAAAGGTTTAAAGAAAAACATGATGTTAAATAGAATGAGGGCCATATGGAGGCCCAAAGAAGCCATTCTATTAAGTGTGAAGGTGAAACCTGGATTATGTTGGAGACTTAAATATGTTGGAGGTGCCAGAGATATGGGATATCTACCCCTAACAGAATGTGGAACCAGTCCAAGAGAAAAAAAAATGTGTTACAGTCAACAAAGCTGAAAGTAGTAGGAGATCTGAAAAGCCATTTGACATCAGACATAGAGAGCCAGAATTTGATGTTTGCCACCGTGGTTTTCAGTATTTCCGCATTTTGCTACCTATGTTATCTTTTGTAATAATTGTGGTGGTTTGAATATGGTTGGCCCAGAGAGTGGCACTATTTTGAGGTGTGGCCTTGTTGGAGTAGTTATGGTCTTGTTGGAGTAAGTGTGTCACTGTAGGTTTGGGCTCTGAGAGCCTCCTCCTAGCTGCCTGAAGATGCCAGTCTTCTGCTTGTTCCCTTTGGAACAAGGTGTAGAACTCTCAGTTCTCAGTGTAGAACTGTCTCTAGTGCCATGCCTGCCTGGCAGCTGCCATGATATTGAACTGAATCTCTGAACCTGTAAGCCAGTCCCAATTCAATGCTGTCCTTATAAGTGTTACCTTGGTTATGATGTCTGTTCACAGCAGTAAAACTCGAAGACAGTAATATATAGAGTCTTTGCCATTGAATGTTGGAAGTATGTGATCTGCTTTTTCATTTTAATTTTATAGGAGGCTACAGTTAAGAGACTGTCATGAGTCTCAGAGGAGATTTTGGACTTTTAAGCAATATTGTGTCTAGTACAGACTATGGGGAATTTTGAATTCAGATTGAATGCATTTCTGCATTATGATATAGATACAAGTCTATGGGGGCCAAGGAATAGAATGTGGTAGTTTGAATAGACATGTCCCCTAGAGGCTCATATATTTGAATGCTTGGTCACAAGGAAATGGCACTATTAGAAGGTGTGTCTTTGTAAGAGTAGGTGTAACCTTACTGTAGGAAGTATGTCACTTAAGGTAGCTCAGTATCTCTCTCTCTCTCTCTTTCTGTCTCTCTTCCTTTTCCAGATATCTGCCAATCTGGATGTAGATCTCTCAGCAGCCCCTCCAGCACCATGTCTGCCTGCATACTGCCTGGCTTCCTGTCATAATAATGGACTAAACATCTAAAACTATAAGCCAGCCCCAAATATAATTTTTCCTTTGTAAGATTTACCATGGTCATAGTGTCTCTTCACAGCAATAAAACCATAACTAAGACAACCACTATTAGGCAAAGAGCCCTTATACTCAAAGGGCTCTACATCTTACTATAGAGATACTTGTTCTTTTATGGTCATTGCTGTTCTAGTGATAATAGCCCCAAATTAGAAAATGTGCTGGTGGGATTGCAAGCTGGTACAACCACTCTGGAAATCAGTTTGGCGGTTCCTCCGG
>JADRCC010148325.1:0-10241 GCA_019843855.1 Hylomyscus alleni
GCAGAGGAATGGATACAGAAAATGTGGTACATCTACACAATGGAGTACTACTCAGTTATTAAAAACAATGAATTTATGAAATACTTAGGGAAATGGATGGGTTTAGAAAATATTATCCATGAATGAGGTAACTCAGTCACAAAAGACCACACATGGTATGTAGCTCTGATAAGTGGATATTAGGCAAAGAGCCTGGAATACCCATAATAAAACTCACTCACAGACGACATTAAGCTCAAGAGGAAGGAAAACAAAAGAGTGGATGTTTCAATCCTAATTAGATGGGTGAACAAATTGATCAAGGGAAGCAGAGCATTGGAGGAACTTTGGAGGAAGAGAAGAGGGAGAGGGGAAAAAGAGGAGAAGAATAAGGTACGGGAGGAGATGGAAGAGATGTATAGAGTGTAAGGAAATTGAATAGAGGTGTGTAGCAATGGTGGCATGGGGAGCTGGGGGTAACAACCACAAAGTCCCATATGCCAGGAAAGTAAGAGCCTACCAGGACTCTAAGGTGATAACATTAGCTGAAATACTCCACAATGTGGAGGGAGAACATTTTGAGACAATATCCAAAGGTTAGGTAGGCATGGTCCCTTGGTTGAGGGATAGGGCATCCCACCCATCTCCAAAATTTTAAACCAGAATTGCTCCTATCTGAAAGAAATACAGGGACAAAGAGTGGAGCAGACTCTGAAGGAAAGGCCATCTAGAGACTGCCCCACCTGGTTATCCATCCCACATGCAGACACCAAACCCAGACTCTATTGGGGATGCCAAGAAGTGCATGCTGGCAGGAGCCTGGTCCAGCTGTCTCCTGAGAGGCTCTGCCAGGTCCTAACCAGTGCAGATGTGGATGCTTGCAGCCACTCATAGGACTGAGCACAGGGACTCCAATATAGGAGTTAGAGGAAGAACTGAAGGAGCTGAAGGGGCCTTATCTGGCATCAATGGGAGAGGAGTCCCTTGGTCCTGTGAAGGCTGATCTGATGCCCCAGAGTAGAGGAATGCTAGGACAATGAGGCAGAAGTGAGTGGGTGGATGGGGGAGCACTTTCATAGAAGCAGGGTAAGGCAGGATGGGATAAGGGGTTTGCAAAAGGAAAATCAGGAAAAGGGATAGCATTTGAAATGTAAATAAATAAAATATCTAATTAAAACAAATAACTAAATAAAAAAATAAATAAAATTAATAAAAATAAAAGGAAACATCTATAAAAAGCTTATCTGATAAGACTTTAGGAAGCACTATAAGAATAAGCATGCATATTTATGACACAATTTAATGAAATGTCAATTTACCAAAAATATCAATAATAATAATAATAATAATAATAATAATAATAATAGGAGATTCTTCTCAGGATTCTACCTCACCAGCCAGGGTCTTTTGACCAGTTTACAGTACCACACATGTGCTATTCTTGGGCAATGGGACTCAGATCTAGTCAGAAACTAATCTATTCCTTCCCTCATAATCATGCCATGAATGTGCCAGCAGCACATATTGCCTAAAAGTTCAGTATTATAACTTGAAGGGTTCAGAGCTGTATAACAATAGTTACATTAATTTGAAATTTGAACATACTATGATAAATATGGTGAATTTGAAACCACTTGATTGTTAATTTGCAGATTTAGAATATAAACAAGTATAAAATATTGTTTGTAATATACATACATAAAATTAAATGTTTATGGTTATATTAAAATATAATTTATTAAAGTCTCCCCATATTACCATGGAATTTTATTACTTGCTCAAATAAATTTACAATTTTTGTCAGTTTCTTGGCATCTTGAACTTTCCTATTAATGTGGAATAAAGAGAAAATGGTATATATTTTCATACTAATCTTTGTCACTAATAGTTTCTTTTCAAAGTTAAAAGATTATCTTAAAATAGCATTATAAAAGATAATCATATCCCAATACCAACTTTGTTTTTACTGGTATAAAGCAAATGTCCTAGAGAGAATATGAAGTGTGAGAGATATAAAAGTCAATTATCAGCCTGACTAAGAATAATTCTCTACTCTATTTGGAATTATTGATCTTTTTCTCTCTCTTACTACCACAGATCTCTATTTTTTGAAAGCATGACATTTATGCTTTATCAATTTGTTCAAGTATAACTACTACTCTGTGCCACATACTATATGATACCCTAGACTAGAAATATTAATTACATTTAAACTCAAAGCTACTTTATTTAAATGTCATTTAAGGTATCAAAGAGTATCAGCTGGTTCCATTGTCAATTTTGAGAGTCCCTGGGGTTTTGAACCTGCTTCAATCTTATCAGTTCTTCTGTCTGGTAGCACTATCCACTTGCTTCACAAAATCTTTCCTCTCCAAGGTGTTTTATGGTCATGGTATTTGATCTCAACAATAGTAACCTTAACTAAGAAAATTCTATTAAAAAAAAACTTACATGGGACTAAACTTTGAAATCTGATAGGTTTGCGATTAAAGATGTGTTCTACAAGTGTGTCCCTTGCTGAGATTTGTTCTTCCTGTCTATTGTAATGTCAAATGGGGGCCCCCAAGACATAGAGTCTACATAGAGACCTAAGTGATCCTGCCTTTAAATTATTTGTAATTGGTAAATAAAGATGTCAACAGCCAATAACTGGGCAGAGGAGGCATAGAGTGCATTTAGGTTTTCCAGGCTTGGGGCTGGAAGAGAACCACGGAAGAGAAGAAGGTGCTGGAGGAGAAAGGAGAAGCTGCTAGGGATTAGGAGGGTCATAAAAATGTGGCCCTGAAGGTTGGCCAATTGGAGTTAAGAACAGCTCAGACAAAACATAATAAATACTAAGTAATAACTCTTGGTTATCAATAGGAACATAGATTCCTGCCCAGCTCTGTGCTGTTCAAGGCTTACTATAAATTTAAAGGTTGTCTTTGTCTTTTTTTTTTTTCTTTTGATACAGGGTTTCTCTGTATAGCTCTGGCTGTCCTGGAACTCACTCTGTAGACCAGGCTGGCCTCAAACTCAGAAATCTGAGTGCCTCTGCCTCCCAATGCTGAGATTAAAATGATTAAAGCTGGGTAAAAAACTCAGGTCAGGATTAAATCATTTCAACAACAGTATGTATTCTAGCTAGAGCAGCTAGCATGTTGTTGGATTATAATTTCTCTAAAAATGAGCTCCTTGTGCCATAGGTATAGTTGCAACAGATTACTTTTATAATTTATTCTCAAAAATGAATGTCTTTACTAGTAATATGTGGAATGACCCCCAGACTGGAAGTTAATGTCACTAACTCAAAGCACAAAAATATGGAGGAAAAAAATGTTATTAGAAGCTGAGTTAGTGCTCACTTTCTTTGGGAGGAAGAATTGAGAGCTAACTCTAGAGTTTCAAATCTGATTCTGCTATTTAGACAACCTTTTCAACAAATGATCCTGAGAAGTCTATAGTCCTACATACACAAGAATGAAACCAGAATCTTAACTCACCTCTACACAAATAAATGTTAAATGACTTAAAGATCTTAATATAAGAATGTAAGTACCAGAATTTCTAAGCATATATATTCTAATCATATATATATATATATATATATATATATATATATATATATATACACACACATATATATATACTAATCATATATTTATGATCATATATATACTAATCATATATTTTCTGATCATATATATTTATTCTAATCATATTTATTCTAATCGTATATATATATTCTAATCATATAGATTCTAATCATATATATTTATAATCATATATTTATATACATATATATATGCACAAGCATGTTCTTTCTAAATAGACTCATGTTGCTCAGGTGATGAGGCCAACAATTAGTAAATAAGACCTCATAGAAATAAAAATTGTCTTTTAAATAGAGGAAACTGTGAGAGTGTAAAATCATCCTCCTCATTCCCTAGAATGAAAGAAAATCTTTGTCAGCATGAGTATGTGTATGGAGACTACCTGCTGAATTTGTTCAGGTTCTTGTGTGTATTACTATTTAATTGTACAGAGACACATGGATAGTTAAATAGGAGAAAACATAATTTACTAAATGAGAAAAATAGAGTTCATGAATTGTCAGGTCTAGACCTTAACAACAGAAAGGATGGAGATCTCTTTTGACATTTAATGAGTCATTTAGATATCATATATCTTTGTATGATATCAAATTGTTTCCTATATATACAGAGTAAGTTCTAATATTGTTAAAGGTTTCATGTAAGATTCAATAGATATATATTGTCACCAGTCTCTCTCTCTCTCTCTCTCTCTCTCTCTCTCTCTCTCTCTCTCTCTCTCTCTTGCTTCTTCCTGTCTGTTCTATTCTTATTTCCTCTATTGACTGAATTCAACCAAGGCATTGTGGAGAATATAGGTAGAGTTTCTAAGAATTGAATATTAGTGTATGATGAGAGAGAAAAAAGGCTAGAGAGAGAATTGTAGAAAAATATTCTCTTGAGTTGAGAGTAAACAGTATTAAAAGAAGTTTTAAAAATGTAATAATGGTTTGCTTCTCTCCTTTATAAGGAAACCTCAGCTATAATCTTATAAGCTTCTTGGCAGTTCAGAAAGTCATATAGTCACCTAGAGCATGATGACTCAGTTGTCATTGTTCCCCAAAAACATCATGCAACAATGTAGGTTGAATAATTAAAGAAACAAACAAACAAAAAAGTGCTTTAAAATAGGCATCTATTTCAAGGAAGAAATAGCCTCTGCTTGACATGCATAAAGCCCTGCTACTTTCACCTTCATTGCTATAATATTGCATTTTAAGTCTTAAGGAGGAGCATTTTAATTAAAAAAAGTTCTCTCTCTATGTATATAGTAGTTCAAGTTTCAATGGGGGCCATTTAGGATATTCACATCCTTCTTTTACTTATTACTGTTTTACAGTAGCAAGTATTGTGGCTTGAATGAGAACGACACTCATAGGTTTACATATTTGAATATTTCATTGCCAGGGAGTAGAGTGGCTTGATAAGGATGAGAAGGATTAGGAGGTGTGGCCTAAGTGGAGTAGGCGTAGCCTTGTTGCAGGAGGGCTTTGAAATATCAAAATCTAAGAACAGGTCAAGTCTGTGCCCTCTCCCAGCTTCTCTGCCTGATGTTTGTGAATCAGTAAGTAAAGCTTTCAATCTCACACCTAACTGCCTGCTGCCATGCTTCCTAATATGATTGAAATGGGCTTACTACTTGAAACTGTAAGCAAGCCACCAATTAAATGTTTTCTTTTATAGGATTTGTTTTGGTCATGATGTTTCTTCATACCAATAGAACACTCACTAAGCATAGTTCATAATAAGGAGTAATGTATTGCTATGATAGATTTGAACATGCTGATTATAGGAGGAATATGGAAGACTTTGGAACTTTAGAGTATACAAGCAGTTGAATGACTTAAGAGAATTAAACAGGTCATTATGGTAGGGACATAGAGGATAGTAGTGATAAAGGTGATATGGAATGTGAAGATCAAGTTCAAAAGGTTTCACAGGGGAAGAATATTATCAACTGGCCTAGAGGACATTTATGGTGGTATTTTGTCAAAGAATATGGCTGGAGTGTACCCTTTTCCTAAAAATCTCCCTGAAGCTCAGTTGAAGAGTTTGAAATTAATGTCATTGAGCAAAGGATATGTCAATACTATCTAGTATTGACTGTGTCACATGGTTAATAACGATCAATCTTATGGACATGTACAATGAAAAGGAAAAAAATTGGCAAAAACAAAATATAAAATACACAGTTTGAGATGAAAGGGATGATCAAGAAACTGTTGGGATGAAGTATTATGCTTCCAGATATTAAAACAACTAAGCAAAAACCTGATGTTAAATGGAGTAAATGGAAATGTAACCTCAGTGCAAAACCCTACATTGATAATTTTGCAACCAGTGAAAGCAAAATATCTGAGAGGTTTCCTAGTCCTAAACAACTATAGAAAGTTTATGTAACTGTAATTGAAGAAGGGCACAGATAAGCGCCAGCAATCAGAACTTGTCAGCTTTAGCCATATGATTCTGGCTTTAGAGTCAGGAAAGATACAGGAAAGGAGTTATATAACTCTCCTCTATGGTAAAGAATGATACAGAGACCAGGCATATGACATAGGTGTCCCTGCTAGCAGTGAAGAAGAACCCTGTACTGCATTGGAGACCCCAAGATTTTAAAGATGTTAGAACTATGCAATACCTGCCAAGGAAACTTGCTAACAGGGTCTGAAACCAGCCCAAGAGACAGAAGTATGTAGTACTCAAAAAAGCTGAATGGAACTGGAGATTTGAACTGCATTTTGATGTCAGAACTAAGGATGCAGAATTTATTCTTTGCCCTGCTTTGGTCCAGTATTCTTTGATTGTGTTTTTTTTTTTTTTGTCCTTTTGTAATCATAATATAAATTCTGTGGCATTATATATATTCAAAGTTAGCAATTTGTGTTTTAATTTTATAGGAAGTTGCACTTAAGAGATTGTTTTGAGTTTCAGAAGTGTGGTGAGACCCATGTTGTCACTACTGGGAAAGGTTCATTAATGCTCTGTGAATGACTTCCCCAAGGCAATGCCCTTGGAACTTCTTTCCCACTTGGCAAGGACCAGAGGGAATGATATCCAGAAAGACTGTGCCAATCCTCTGGAGATGGGGCCAGGATTCCTGATTAATTAAAAGGTTAAATAAATGCATGCTTGATCAAGACCTTTAAAAAGATTCCTTATTGGATAAAATATATGAGGGAAATTGATAAGAATATATGAGGGAAAAGGAAGGGGTTTGGAAATGTCAACTACTTCTTCTCAGCATCCAAGCATGCCAATACATTGAAGAGAGGGAAATTTCAAAACCTACTAAGAGAAGATAGGGCCTAAAGAATTATGGCCTAAAGGTCAACATAAAAGAGTTCATCCTTAGGACAAGTTAGTTCATTCTTAGGATAAGTTATTAAGTAAAAATTTCTATGCTCTTGAAAGAAATATAGGCTGGATATATTCATCTTTGCCTTAGGTTAAGGGCTTACTATAGGAAACAAACAGGAAACAAACAAACAGTTAACAAAAGTGTTAACTGTCAGTTTCTGCTCTTTATGGAAAAGTTGTATAGAGAAGGTCCATACTGTAAAACTAAGACAGATTTTGGTATAAAGACAATTTAAAATATACTGTGAGGATATTGAATCAGAATGTAAAAAAAAATAAATGCAAAGGTTATACTTTTTAAATGTTTGTTTGGATTTTAGTCATCATTTACTTTGAAACTGTATGTTTGTTGCTGGCCTGTACACAATTAAAATTGGACGTGCCTGGCTAGATATAATCAATTGACTTGCAATACAATATTTAAATCATTTGGCTTGCAATATTCAAGTGTGTTTAGCTATGACAGAATCAATTGGATTGTAACACTATACTGCTTAGATACCAAAAAAGTTTAATCACTGAACACAAGGAAATAAGAAGAAATTAATTAATTTTAATAAGTACTTGTTGAGATTCTTGGATAATGATTAAAGGAAAATTTGAAACTTTAATATGTTTGAGTGCTTTAAAATTCTGTATAAATAAAGATGGCTTGATCTATTTGGGGCCACTTGCTTAAATGTCAACAAGTGGTCAGAGTCCTTCTTTTTGATGACTCGACATCTCCATAATGCTTTATTGAATTCACTAGACAAGGACTCTAACAGAAGAGACCTTAGACTTTGGAGTTTTAAACAGTGTTGAGACTGAAAGACTATGGGAGGATTTGAAGTTGGACTGAATGCATTTTGCCTTATCATCTAACTGTGGCTCTATGAGGGCAGGGGGTGAAATGCAGTGCTTTGCCTAAGAAGGGTTTCATAGGCTCATATTTGAATGACTAGTTATGTGGGGATGGAACTCTTTAAAAAGGATTAGGCATAGGCACCGTGGCCTCACTGGAGTAGGTTTTGCCTTGTTGAAAGAAGAGTGTTACTTCAGGAGGGATTTGAGATTTCAAAAGCCTAACCCTGTCCCACTGTCTCTTTCTTTCTGCCCACTGCCTATGGATCAGTATGTAAAACTATTACCTACTTCTCCAGCACCATAGCTGTCGGCTGTCCACCACACTCACTGCTGCAATGATGATGGAGTGGTCCTCTGAAATTGTAAGGAAGCCTTCGACTAAATGGTTTCTTCCATATGTTATTTTGCTTATGGTGACTCGTCACAACAGTATAACAGTAACTAAAACAAATAATTTGCTAGAAAGGACACAGGATATAGAGCCTAAAGTTGATTATAATGAAGCAATTTACCCTCAGTGACATCCAAAGTTGCTAATTTATAACCACAATTTTCTAACAATATTTTGTCATCTGTACACAAAAGGCTGAAAATAAACTTATTTATGGACATAGTAAGATAATAAAGAGAAATTTTGTTCTTTATCTGTTATTTCTTTCCATCTGTTACAGATTTTTTTGTGAATAGGTATATTTTCTGTCATTTATCATACTATTAAAAATACTCTAAGACTCTTGTGTATTTAAAAACCACAAATCTCAACACAATAGGAGAGAGAACTTATTTCTTAGCCAAATATTATTGATCATAGTCTAAGAACAAAGACTCTAGTTACTTCAAATTTCATGTACCAATATGGTAGTAGTCTCAAGAAATTTTATAATAGTAGAACAAAAAAAATCCAAATCATGCTGCTTTCTAAATATTTTGTCTGAAACATGAAATAGATTAGTTACAAGAAAATATGGAAGCCTTTTCTGAAGTTCTGATACTATCTTAGCATTTATAATGGTTTCATTGGTGAAAACTAATTGTCTATTAATACTTCCATAAGTCTCACTACCTTTATCTCTCTTCCACATTAAGAAAGATAAGGGACATCAGGTGCTTTCTCCATTAGAAAGATGTGCTACTTTTCCTTGGGATTCTATCACATCACTAAATCATATTAAAAATCACTAAATCTTAATGTTTTTCCAGAATGTTTATATGTGCACCATGGTTTGGGACATGTCTAGTGTTCTCAGAAGACAGAAGAGGCTTAGATCTCTTAGAACTGTACCAGCAAGTGACTTTGAGCCACTGTCTGATGTGGATGCTGGGAGCTGAATCCAGTTCTTCTGGAAGAGCAACAAATGTTCTTAATCAGGGATCTATCTTTGTACCCTGTAAATGTTTTGTTTGGTTGTTTGAATTTTGTTTTGTTTGTGTATTTGTTGTTTCTTATTAATCTCCATTCAACTTTTCATCTAACAATGTTTTCCCTTCCTTGCTAAACGGTTTAGGTTTGCATTCTATTCCAGCTTAAAATAAAAGAAAGACACAAAGTTCCAGTTGACCTTAACTTCCTAAAGACAAAAAACCCAACTATCCAAACAAACAAAACAAAAACAAAATACCTCATGTGAAATAATAATGCAATTTATGAAAAGACTTTCTGAAGACATTGTAGCTACTTTTCTTCACTAAGAAAAATATACCAGGGACTAGAGAGCTGTCTCCATGTTTTGGAGCATAGATTGCTCTTTTAGAAGACCCCACTTTGATTCTTAGCACTGTGATAGCATTTTACAATAATCTGTAAGTCAATTATCAGGGCATATGATGCCCTCTTTTTTTCCTTTGTGCATACCAGACATGGCTGTGGTACACATATTCAAACAAAGACTCATCTATATAAAATTTAAAAATAATAGTAATTAAAAACTATAGCAAAGAAGTGGTGGTACAAGCCTTTAATCATAGCATTTGAGAGGCAAATGTAGATGGATCTTTTTGAGTTTGAAGCCAACATAGTCTCTAGACTGATTTTAAGGACAGTCAAGCCTATACAGTGAAACTCTGTCTTTAAAAGAGAAGAAAAAGAGAAGTGATTTAAAATGAATGCTAGCATTTAAAACATAGGATAAGGATCACTAGGAATGAGCATGAAAAATATATACAGCTCTACATAATACAGCCAAGATGGCCAAGATAAGAGAAATCACAGAACTATTTAATGTGTATCTCTAGTTTAAACTGTTTTGACCCTGGGTAGTCAGGATGAGGATAGTCTTGATCCTGGAGATAGAAACAAAAATAGATGCAGGACTTCCCTTTAAAATTCTTTGTTCAGAGACCAAAGGAACAAGATAATCTAATTCTCACTACATAAGTATTCATAAAACTTTAAAATCACCTGGAAGAAAACATTGTGTTCCTTTCTGCCTCTGCCTTGAAGCGAGTTACTTTAGTCTTTTTTTTTTTTTTTTTTTTTTTTTTTTTTTT
>JADRCC010148338.1:0-11166 GCA_019843855.1 Hylomyscus alleni
CCCCCACAGTTCAATTCATACTCAGCACCATTGTCTTCCTTGCTCCTACTACTATGGCCCATTAAGCCTCACTTAAAGCATTCAACTGGTTTCCTAATCCAAAGTCCCAAAACATTATGCTAAGGGGGCAGGAAGTGATGAAGAATGCCATCTCTTAACAATCTATTGTCAACCCAAAGAGGCTATCTAACTCCTTAGGCAAAATCAGGAGCAGTAGAAACTCAAGAATTAATTGTGAGTGGCCATGCAAGAATGGCAGTATGTGACCAATCCATTATACTGTTTGACCATGCTACACGTTAGTCCATTCTGCATTATTATAATGTTATATAGGAGGCAGTTACCTCTACAAAGAAGATAGTCAAGCACATGGTTCTGGATGTTCAAAGTCCAATAAGCATGGTACCAGTTCTGAGAGCATCCTCCCTTGTCATCTGATGGTCTATGTCAGGGTTTCTTTCTTTTTTTTTTTTTAATAGATTTTATTAATTTAATAAAAAATAAAAATAATTTTTTTCTCTTCAATCTTTTTTAATTCTTTTTTATTTATTTTTAATGAACAAACAAAAACAACTAGAACAAACCCCTGTTGCCTCCCCCCTCCCCATGTCTACCACCCCACCCTCTCCCACTTATCGGCCCTGTCATTACCCCTGCATTGAGGCACAGAACCTTCACAGGGCCAAGGGCCTCTCCTCCCATTGATGACCAACTTTGCAATCCTCTACTATACACATGCTGCCAGAACAATCAGTCCCGCCATGTATAGTCCTTGGTTGGTGGTTGAGTCCCTGGGAGCTCTAAGGGCATTGGTCAGTCCATATTGTTGTTTGTCCCAAGAGGCTGTTTCTATTCCTGCACAAAACATCATGACTAAGAAGCAATTTGAGGAGGAAAGGGTTTATTCAGCTTTTACTTTTACATTGCTGTTCCTCACCAAAGGAAGTCAGGACAGGAACTCACACAGGTTGGAACCTGGAGGCAAGAGTGGATGCAGAAGCCACAGAGGAATGCTGCTTACTGGCTTGCTTCCCCTGGATTGCTCAACCTGCTTTCTTATCGGGCCCATGACTACCAGCCTAAGGATGGCACCATCTACAATTATCCCTCCCACCCTTGATCACTAACTGAGAAAATGCCTTACAGATGGATCTCATGGAGGCATTTCCTCAAGGGAGGCTCCTTTCTCTGTGATAAATTCAGCTTATGTCAAGTGGACACACAAAACCAGCCAGTATGATGTGGTATCCTAAATTTTAGGAAGGGAATGTCTGGGACCCTGTTCATAAGAAACATCTGTTGACAACTGCTGAGGTTCCATGAAACATGCCTTAAGCCCCTCACCTCTGAAAGTTTTTCAGTATCTCCCAGTTCCAGTCCTCAGAGAACCAAGCTCCAATAATGAACTTTAGGGAACAAACTGGATCTAAATAATAGCACTCATGGGAAAGTGATAATGACTGAAGGTAAAGTTTTCCTGAAACATAAAGAAAAGAAACATAGAACACCTTAGGTGTGGTGTCTTAGAACTTAGGAGGTCGAGAGGATGATTGTGAATCCAAGGCCCTGCCCAGTGAATTTGAAGCTATCCTAGGCTGCATAGTGAGAGCTTGTCTCAGCCCAATCCCTCCCAAAAGAAAGATGAAAAGAAGAAAGCAGTATTTTCGTTTACCGTTTATTCATGTTAAGAAGTGCATTATGCATTTGCTCCTCAAACAGACAATGGAACGGTTCATTACATGCTTAAAGGAAGTTCTGGAATGATCTGTAGGCTAAAGATGTGAAACATAGACTGGGCCAATATGTCACTTGGTAACTTGTTTAGAAAAAATTGATAAGCTCCTGGAGAGTAGTTTTAAAAGTCACTGAGGTACATGAAGAAACAAACAAACAAACAAAAAAAGGAAATCTGGATAATGGATTAAGAACAAACAAGCAAACAGATCTTTGAAAGTCCAGAAGGAACAACTGAACCTAGCCACATTACGATATAGCAGGTCTAAAATAATAAGAAACAATGATTCATGGACCAAACTTGTTCCCAGGGGAACAACTTTGCTCTGTAAGACCCGCATTAACCCCCGGGGCCTAATGACCTGACTTCCTCTAGGCTAACCCCCCCTTGACTGGGTACCAAACTTCCAGCAAACACACACCTTTCATCAAACATATGTCTAAAGCCATGTCTAAATCATAGCAAACTAAAACAGGGAAAAGAATGGTTAAAAGAGAGCAAAAAAAATTATTCATTTTGTTCTTTACATCAGCTTATCTCGTTTGTCCTCAGCACAGTCAGTTTAATATTAGCATACTCAAATTAAATTAGAAACAGATGCTTCTGAGCAGTGACTTAGATTAAGGAGTGAGTCTTCCGAGCATCCTTGGCTCCAGCACCAAGTAGATGGCATCACTAAAGGGAAAAGAAGGTGAATCTCCCAGGGACCAGCTGATACTACCCCGTGGCCAAAACAGACAACCAAGGCAACTGTGTCTATAGACCTTGAGAAGAGATGGAGGTTTAGAAGTGGGATCCCTTGTGCTTATCTGCCTTCTAGTAATGTCTCTCATTGGCCAAGCCCAGCTGGAAGTGTAAGTCCACCAAATGTAAGTATGGGACTCAGTGGGGTCAGCCTCCAAAGGCACAGAGGCAGAAAAGAAAAGAGAGTTAATCAGGAGGTCGAGCAGAGAGCACTAGATACAACTGGGCACATACTACTGCACTCTGCTGTCAAACACAGACCATATGCCAGAGTATGGGCCATCCAGAATAGACAGTACCTTCCACACACTGCATTCCTGTGTGCTTTTCCTGAAACAAGTACAGCAGCCCAACAACTGCACTTGGGTGGCCAACACAGTACCTGAAAAGAAATTATTTTTCCAATTTTCCAAAGAAATTAAGAAATTTCCATCATCTTCCCGAAGGCTGTGATGTCAGACTGTTTGAGTCTCAGCTAAGCTACTTCAAACACTGTCACATAGTTCTGTAAACTTGAGCTATGGGGGTTCTGCCTTCCCGGGTTCAATATACAGTGCAGAGGCAAAGGCTGTGTCTATATGTCATGGATGTTCTGGTCACAAGAAACAGCACTGCACAGCCGAGAGACAAGCCAACGTGTCTTGCCAGACTGTGCCGACCTCATTGTGCAATGCTGGCTTTGAGGGATTTTGTTTTAAAACCTGAGTATTTGTACAGTTTGCATTCTTTCAGAAGTGATAGATTCTATCAGCTTTCGAGAGCTCTCATTTGCTTTATCTTTCTTGCTAAGAGAAGCCAGGCTGCCTGGCTGGAAGGACCAAGAGGACTTGGCTTAGCTTGGCCATACCTGGTGTTATTAAACACGGAGCAGAATTATTTTAAGTTCAGTTTTATATTAAACATAATAATTTTTGCTCTGTCTGGATTCCTGAGAGTCCTTTGGACACTGTAATTTGTTTAATTGTTCTGATGCTTCCCCTCAACCTTGAAATCCCTTCTCTGGACTGAGGGAGTTATGAGTAAGGGGCTTTGGCAGGATGGAAAGAATGGGAAGGAAATGTCAACAACATTCTAGCCCCCTTGGTGGGGGATAGAGACCAGATTTCTTGGAAAAGAATCTACAGAGTGGATTTACAAAAATGAGGGACCCTTTCCCCTGTTATTTGAAACCCACTAGTTTGGAGAGAACTGTAAAAACAGTCCTTTTATAGTTTGTACCCATAATGCACAAGTGCCTGAATACTGTACCATGGAAGAATATACCCAGGTCTCACCTATGGCATGACCTGGGGCCACCTTCTCTGAGTGTTCTGCTCATCTTCCTCCTGCCCAGATAGCATGATGTGGACCTCACAGGTTCACACTGAAGGAGGCAAGAAACCTTAGAGGCAGCATTAGAAACTGTGTAGGACTACGGCGCTGCTGCCACACTGAAGCATCGAGCCTTGAGCTCCCCTTATTGAACAGGATTCTGGTACAGGAAAGAGCAAATCAAAAGATGCCTGACTGTTTCCTGAAGAAAGCTTAAGAAACTCAGGGAAGGAGATGCAAATAAGGCACAGTTAAAACATCAGAGCGATGCCTGTGTATGTATGATGATGCCTGTGTATGTATGTATGATGCCTGTGTATGAATAGCTTAGCAAATGTCATCCCAACTCACTCTTCGGTCTACAAAAAGACTCAAATTCTGCAGCCAGTGCTGGAGATCTTATGAAGCCTGGCTTCTTCCAATTGAATCTTGAAATGAGCCCTACTAGTGTGTTTTGTAGAAGTCTTTGATGGAGGAGTAAAATGGGTATGCTAGTATTTTCTCCAAATCCATAGAGAACACAGCACAATCTATATAGGCAGAGTCTTGCCTCTCGGCCTACATTAATATATCATTGTTGACCAAAGACCCCAGTCCAGTGTGAGGATTTTCTCTTCCTGTTGTAAGTTCTGTGAGGTTGGGTGGATGAGTTAGGACATATATTCCTCATCACAGAAGTCTGTGGTACAGGCTTACTTGGATTCTGACATGGTTCAATTGAGAGATGCTAAAACTCGATGATTCAGCCTATCCAATGCAGCTGAAGGTTTCCCTTGGACTGTTTGATCTTGTGCAAAAGCCAAACTACTTACCCAGGTTTGCTGATGTCAGAAAGGCATATCTTCCAGGCACTTGCCTCCCCTGCCCCCTCCCAGCTCTATCAGCATTCCCTCCTTCATACTACACGGCAGTCATCACAGAGACAACAAGAACCTGGAAATTTAAGGAAGTCATGAAGTTCAGCAAAGCCAGTGTGCTTGTTAACCTTACTTTCCAATGACTGCTTGTGTACACCACTTCAGAGGAAAATAATGAGCATGAAATTCAATTATACAAACAGCCGCTTAGCCATCTCAACCAGAATTGTGTCCCTAATCATTTATTTTGAAGATAAAGTAAAAATCTAAAGCTACTTTCCTTATGATGGCATTCATTCCCTTTGTAACTCAGCCAAGAGAATTCCCTTCAACCTAAGGCCCTAAACTTCAAAGTCAGCTCCCTCTTAGCTGCTGTCTGGTTTCTGAACTTGAATTTATGTTGTCTTTACAGGAAAAGAGGTAGACCAAGCTTAACTCACCAACAAGACCTCAGGAGCCTGGGTCTGGACAGGGAGCCACTCTGAGCCCTTAGAGTGCAAGAGGCTAAGTCTCATAGAGACTACTCCTGGAAAAAGCAATGTTCCTTCACTACTGACATGTGAGGTGTAGACAGCCCTAGCCCAGGCTTTAATGCACTTCAGGCTTATATACTAAGCCTAGTGGTCAAGAGCATCATCACACATGGCTTTTGTGAATGTCCTCTTTCTTCTGCCTTGCACAACTTCTTGCCTGCATATGGAAACAGGCCTCTGTCTTGAATAGATGGAGCAGCATCAAGCACAAGTTTTGTTCTTAGACGTTGTTATTACAAGTTTACTGAGTGGACTCTCTACAGTTTTCTTGTTTTTATTTTATGTGCACTGTGCAAAGTAATAAACTTTGTGTGACATTTTCATAACTATAGATCATACATTTGGATCATTTTCAACCCTTCTTACTTTTTCTTGATTCCCACCCTGAAGGTTCTCTTCCTCTTCTCAAATAGTCTCTTTTCTAGTTACACACACACACACACACACACACACACACACACGAACTTAGATTGTGGATATGAAAACATGGGATATTTGACTTACAAATATCAGATATTAAATCTGACTAATTTTGCTTAACATGATACCTAGTTTCATCCATTATGAAATAGATGGCTTAATATCATTCTTCTTTATAACTAATAAAGTTCCATCATATGTGTTTGTGTATATGTGTGTACATATATGCATTCATGTATATACATGCATGTTCATACATATTCATGTATCACATTCTCTTTATCTGTTCATTTGTTGATGGACACTTGAACTAATTCCATAAGTCAGCTATTGTTTCATTGTTCCTCTATACTCTCTCATTTTCTCTCATCCATGTGAGGGGCAACTACAATACAGAGTTGCCATGGACCTAAATTATAATTTGGTGCTTTTCAGAATCATTCAGTATCTTTCAATGAAAGCATAACATTGAAAGTATAACACTTTACTTGCATAACTCACATTTTTGAATGAAAATATTTGCAAGGATTGCAAATAGAGTCTACAAGTCTTCCAGTGATGGAGATAGAGATGGGTTGCCATTGGTGACAGAAAAATGGTGGATTGCCTTCCCTCCTGGCCAGACATGTTCACTTGTCAAAGTCTTCCTCTTCATCCAAGGCCCATCTCTGATGCCCACAGAATGTTGTTCTCACCCTTTCAATGGGAGTTCAGATTTGCCAGTGCATGCTATTGCATGTCTGCCAGGGAAAGATACTTTTCCAGTTTGGATGGACGTAGAAAGTCATGTTGTCATAGAAACCATGTTACCAAGAACTGGGGAATGCTGGATGATGTGAAAATAAACATACAAAACATTTTAAATGGTTTTAAATATTAGAAGTGGTTATGAGTAACTGGAACAGGAGGAAACTGTGCATGGGATGGCAAGCACAGACTCTGCAAGCCAAACACTAAGAAAGACAGTTGTGCTGAGATCTTAGACAAGGTCTTCCAGGACCAGGGAAGAGCAAATGGACTTGGTGCACTTGAGGAATATGCACAAGGTAGAGAAGGTGGATCTTCGGAGCTTAAGTCAAGGAGGTAGGTGGCTGCAGGGGTCCTTTCCAAGGTCCTCTTTGGTTCTTTCTCCCTGATGGCTGTATAAGCATTTTAAATATCTCTGGCAGCTTGACAAAGTCTTGGTTTGAACTTTATATGTTTTCTTCCTCCAAATTTATATATTGAATCCCTGACCCCAGTGTAAAGATGCTTGGAAATGGGACCTTGGGTAGTAATTACTGTTAGATGTGTCATGACAATGCTCCTGGCCTCGTGGAATTGGTGCCCTAAGAGATACCATAGATATTCTGTTCATTCTCTTCCCACCATGTAAGAACACAGAAAGAGCACTGCATGTGTGTCATGAGAAGTCTCAGAGCAAACCCTACTTGCCCAGTACTTTGATCAATCATTCTGCAGCTTCCACAAATGCTGGGAAAGAAAGTTTTGCCCGGAGTCCAGTTCCCCATCCCTCAACCCAAGCTGACTGACAGTCTACTAAGTCTAACCTTGGTAAAGGGGCTGCAAATAGCCTTTCAGTGAAATAGTGGTAGAGAAAGGAGATGCACTGCTGCCCCTCAGCCTTTGGTGGCTCATCTAAGCCTGTGCAAACAGGACCTTTAGTTCCTCTCTCAACATTTAACCAAGTATTCTCAGAAATCTTGATAACACTACAGAAGTCCAAAACATTCTGTTCCATGTTCTTCCACCCTAGGGTCCTGTGGCTTTTGGCATTATCCCCGAAGTTAAGGCATCAAGAACAATAGTCACCTTCTGGTCCCAAAGCTAAAAACACATGGGGCTGTGGTCTTCACAGCTTCCCCCAAGTTACATGCAGGGATGAAGGAAAAAAAAATATTTCCTCCATTCTGGACTTTCTGCCTGGACTTTTAAGAAATGTCCCTCCTGCCTCAGTTCTCACTGACTCTTCTAAGGAAATGGTGTCTACAGCTTCCTGTTGCAGTCCTATGTTTCCTGAGCTTATGCGCAGCCCAAGATTTATGTAAACCGAGCAGGCATCTGTGGTCATTCACTCATCCCTACAATCACTCATGCCTTCTATGGCCATGTCACAAGGTCAACCAGAGCTTAAATCAATGACCTAACATATCCGAGTCGTGGGCTCTGTTCATACCTAGCCATGGAGCATAGGAGATTTCATTTATTTACTGACTTATTTATTTAGTGTTTATGGGAAAAACCACATGGAAGATGAGAAGAAAGTAATTCTGTCCCTTGCAGAAAAAGGTATGTGTACGAGTATGTGTGTGTGTACATGTGTGTGTGTGTGTGTGTGTGTGTGTGCACCTCAGTTCTCCAGGGTTGGAATCATGATCTATGTCCTCCTTGCGCTGCTGCCAGTAGACGCTTGACTAGCACCCCTACGCGTGACATCTGTTTGTTCAAATGTCACACAATTCATGTTCAGTGTGGGATCGTGGCGGTGCTGTGACACTGAGCAGCTGAGGACTCCCAAGCTTGGCAGACTCCCCGGCGTGCTGCACTGTGGCAGGCAGCCAGAGTACTGCAGGCTTAGAGCTCCATCCACACGTACAGGCAAGTGCTCACACAGACCAGACCAGGTGAGACAGACAGGGAGCCAGCCATGTTCCTCTTATGTAATCCTGCCCGCCCCCCATGGACACAGTCTTGTTCTGGGGTCTTGACTTCTTTCATGTGGTTCCGTGCACTAAGAAGATTAAATCAGTTCCAATAGGTACTGGTTTAATGGAGATGATAAACTTTTATTGAACTTGAGCACATTAAAATGAAATGTAAGCATAGGTGATTTTGGCGTTTGCCTAGGGTCTCTTCCAATCTGAACAAAGCCAGCTTGCCTTCTCTGGAAAATAACAGCTCCAAGCCGGGCTCACTTTATGTGCTTAATTAAAATCTATTTTTGTGGTATAAAAAGAAGCAGAGCGATGTAACAACACTTTGCTTCTTTAGCTATCCAAAGAAAGTATGCTTTCAGAGCAGAAAGCAGACAAGTGCCCTCTTCCAACAGACACTCTCTTTCCTGCAAAGTGCAGGTACCCGGCTGTTTTACAGCAGCATGTCTGCTAATCTGTGATCTGTTTTGTCTGTGAATGGGATTATCGTGGTGGTTTATTGAACAAGAGCCAAAAACGATATTAAGTAAACTGTTTATGTAAAGCCACCAGGCTGCAAACTCCAAACTCAAGCTCGTTGCAGGTTTTAATCAAAATAAACTTTATTATAGGTTCAACTGGACAGTTAAACCTTCCAGTGTCTATTCAACTTGCTGAATGTATAAAACACGAGACCACAGCTCTCCGCAGAAATTATGAAATTGTAAATATCGCGGTTAACCTCAGAAGGGTGCCTTTTCTCTGCAGCTCTCTGGAGCTCTCTTGCTCGGCTTTCGGTCAGCCGGATGTCAGCCAGGCTCCTGGGCCAGGCGCCTGTCACTGTCTCTGCCAGTCCTGTGAGTCAAGGGGGAAGGTTTGGAGCTCCAACACAGCAGGGGGTAGCCATGGAGCCTGTCACTAACCCAGGGCTTGGTACTTTGGAACAGCATCTTTATGTCTCTTGGGGCTGGCAGGGATACACCCGGACTCTTTGACCCATATAGTGGTCCCCAGTTCCAAAGGGTCCAAATGGTTTTTTATTAATGTCTGCTCTTGCCCTTGATGAATCTTAAATTCTATTCTGGGGCCAAAACATTTCACAAGCAGTCTTTGATCTGGGTGAAAACAGACAAGAGACCAAAGGAATAGAAAGTCAATCCGGGAAGCCGAACATGAATACATTGTTTTGTCTCCTCATGGGTTCTGTAGCAGAAGGCCAGCGGGTTCCAGTTTGCATTCACTGTGTCCAGGAAAGTGATGGGAGAGGCCTTTTCTCCAAGGCTTGACAAAGCATGAGATTGGTACCCAAGAAAAGAATAGATTCACCCAATTCATTTTCCTACAATTGTCTTCTGTGGTTCTATCCTTTTGACATCTCTCCAATCATCTCCTCACCTCATTGGTCTTATCCATTCATTCACTCATTCATTCATTCATTCATTCATTCATTCATTCATCAACATCTGCTCTATGGCAGCATGGTGAATGCCAGTTATAATACTCTGCATGTGGCTCAAAAAAGCTCTGTGCCTGGTAGGACAGAACAGCAACTTCTGGCATCTCCTTACAGGTCTTCCTGGTTCCTAACGTCCAGATACTAAAACCGCTCCAGACTCAGTCAGGGTCCTCTTCTTCCTCTGTTTCCTTCCCCTGGCAATGCTCTCCAGTCTTGGATCTCTGAGCACTTTTAGGTTATGACTCCATATTGTTGTCTCTAACCTTGCCCTGAAAGGATCAGAGATAACACTGAATTGGGAATAGCTCCTCTTCCCACCATCTGGAATGCAAATCCCGAAGACTAAATCCCTATCAGTGACCTGAGCTTCCTCCTATAGCAAAACACAACACCAGAAAAGAACACACTAAACTCAAAATAACAAAGCAATGGAACATTAGACATAGAGCAAATCCCAATTAGAAATAAAACTTTTTAAAAAGCTTTAGTAGAAAAGATGAATGAGATCAAAAGCTGAAAGTTTGAAAAGATCAGTGAAATCTTTTTGTGGATGTAGCCAGACCTCATCATGGGAGAAGTAAGGGATTCACAAATTAATAACATTGGGAATGAGAAATGGCATACATGAGGTATCACTAAAAATATGCAGACATGAAAGGGATGTCAAAGGGCTGTTATAAATGAGTTTATGATAATTCAGACACTCTAGAAGAAAAGGGCAGATTCCTCAGAAGACACACAACCAATAAGCATTCAAGGAAAAAGTAGATAACCCAAATACACAATCCCTCGTCTACCTTGGAAAACTGAAAACTGACTTTGTATGTAAAACCTTCTACTAAAGGAAATATCAGCCCTGAGCCTAGTGAAATTTCTCAAACATTAATAAAAAATTAAATCACATTGACAAATTTGTGTGTGTGTGTGTGTGTGTGCATGCTCACATTTATGTGCATGTACTCACATGTTCATGTGTGTAGTTTGCCTGTGGAGGGGTATTATAAGTATGTGTGTACTTAGGTATCATCCTCAAGAATGCTACCCATCCACCTTGTTTGAAACAGGGTCTCTCCATAACCTGAATTGACCACTTCAGCAAGACAGGTCGTCCAGTGACTCCAAAGACCCTCTTGTCTTTCACTTGCCAGAAATGGGATTTCAAATGGGACTACAAGATCTGGCATAAATCAAACTCAGTCAGGACCTCATGTTTTCTAGACCAGACTGACCCATTACTAAAGCCCAAGTTTGGAAAAATTCCTAAGGAAAAATGAGCTCATTCTTTTTTTTTTAATTAATTTATTTATTTTTTTCTTTTTAATGGACAAACAGAAACAACAAGAACAAACCCCTGTTGCCTCCCCCCTCCTTATGCCTGCCACCCCACCCTCTCCCATCTATCAGCCCTGTCATTCCCCTACACTGGGGCACAGAACCTTCACAGGGCCAAGGACCTCTCCTCCCATTGATGACTGAC
>JADRCC010148341.1:0-10164 GCA_019843855.1 Hylomyscus alleni
GTGTCACTTTCAAAGAATTTAGGAGACCCCTAGACACTAATGATGCTTCAGTCTAGACAAGCAGTTCTCAACCTCTGTGCTTCAAAACCCCTTTAGCCAGCCTCTACCTCCAAAATTATTTAGGTTATGATTCATACATAGCAAAATTAGTTATGAAGGAGCAAGGAAAATAAATTTTATGGTTCGGGGTCACTACATGATGAACTGGATTAAAAGGTTGTAGCATTTTGTAAGGTTTAGAAACACTTTTCTGGACCCTGAAGGAGAAATTAAGCCTTGACTAGCCTCTGTGAAAGATAATGCTACAGAAAGACATTAGGACCACAAACTGGGATCCTCAAGTGTGGAAACCCCATAGAGCTCCTCCTGGAGATAAATGCATACTCTTGGGGGCCTCTGTCTACTGCTTAGTCCCCTTGAAGTAATTTACAACCTTTCTTGTGGAATTACTATGCTTTTGGAGTTTTGAGTTCCTCATAGCTTCTTCAGTTATAGTAAATCAGTCATTTCCAATAGAAAGTGAATGGTTAGGGATGAGTTTGCTAAGAGTCTCTACAGAAGAAATAAGATTTTTATTTATCTTATGTAAGTACACTGTAGGTGTCTTCAGATACACCAGAAGATGGCGGCAGACCTCATTATGGGTGGTTGAGAGCCACCATGTGGTTGCTGGGAATTGAACTCAGGACCTCTGGAAGCTGCTGAGCCATCTCGCCAGCCCAGAAGAAATAATTGCTATTGAGACCATGCTTAGGGTTGGAGGATTGAGTCAGCTTTATGTAGTGCTCTTATGGGGACTGAGATGATTTCTATCAATCAGGAGGGGTAGGAGGTACTTATTAGTCTTGCACAGATATATACATATAATTAGAAATGATAAAAATAAGAACAAAATAATTAACTTTTTAAAAACTATTTATTTTATGTATACGAGTACACTGTAGCTGTCTTCAGACACACCAGATCCCATTACAGATGGCTGTGAGCCACCATGTGGTTGCTGGGAATTGAACTCAGGACCTCTGGAAGAGCAATCAGTGCTCTTAACCGCTGAGCCATCTCTCCAACCCCAGTAAGTAACTTTTTAAAAATCTTTTAAAAAGCAAACTGTGGGGGCTGGTGAGATGGCTCAGTGGGGAAGAGCACTGACTGCTCTTCAGAAGGTCATGAGTTCAAATCCCAGCAACCACATGGTGGCTCACAACCACCCATAATGAGATCTGACGCCCTCTTCTGGTGCGGCTGAAGACAGCTACAGTGTATTTACATATAATAAATAAATAAATCTTTAAAAAAAAAAAAGCAAACTGTGAAGCTCTGCCCCTCCACTTCTTCCTGTACCTCAGGACAACTGTGCACTTCGTTCAGGTCCTTGTTCACTAGGTTATAAATATGTATTAAGACTACACTAGTCAATGGCACCAGGGTACCCACAGAGGAATATAATGTAATATTTAGCAGTGTGCAATCATTTGATGACCCACAGGCCCAGTCTAGAGACTTCTAGGACCTTGCATGGCAGAAATGATCTATATACTGGAGCTCCGTTAACCTTGTACCACAAGACAACAGTATTGACCCATCAAGGATCTTGCTCTGCTCCTACCATTCCAGTCTGGGGAAACAACAACAAAAAAATATCAGCAAGAGACCCAGTCTTCGGCCTTTTTTTTTTTTTCATTCTGATTTAGAGTGAGCCTATATAAGAACTAAATTTTTGCTTTCCCTTTGCTATCAATAGCAGATATATTTTGAAGGGCTACAATCTTATCCCAGCACCAAAAATATGTTAAAGAAAAATAAGTGAGATCTAAGGCACCACTATTATCTATCATCAGACACCTTTTTTAAGAAGTCAGAATCCAACACGCCCAGGATCAGAGGTGAGGAGGAACAACATCTGTCCAACCAGGAGTAACTGGGACCAGCGGGACCAGGCACACAAGAACTCCGCCAGCCCAGTGGCTCAGGTTCCTTCCTGTCCCACAACACCCAGAGGAAGCTCCACTCCCAGGTGCTCTAACACGCCCAGGATCAGAGGTGAGGAGGACACAACATCTGTCTCAACCCTGGAAGTGACTGGGACCAGCAGGACCCAGGCACACATGAACTCTGCCAGCCCAGTGGCTCTGGTTGCTTCCGGTCTCTCTGGGCCAGCCGGTGCCCTCCTGAGCAGACCTTGTTGGGTGCAAACTCTGCAGTCATTCCCAAGACACCCAGAGGAAGCTCCACTCCCAGGTGCTCTAACAAGCCCAGGATCACAGAATCCAGGAATCACAGGATCACAGAGACAGCTTAACTCTGAGGAGTGCTGACACAACCAGGATCACAGGAAGGACAGGCTCCAGTCAGATTTACCCAGGGCAGGTAGCAATAGAGATAACCAGATGGCAGCAGGCAAGCGTAAGAAAATAAACAACACAAACCAAGGTTACTTGGCATTATCAGAATACTCCCACCATTGCAAGTCCTGGACACACCATCACACCAGAAAAGCAAGATTCAGATATAAAATCACTTCTCATGATGATGATATAGGACTTTAAGAAATATATAAATAGCAACCTCAAAGAAATACAGGAGAACACAGGTAAAGAGCTAGAAGTCCTTCAAGAGGAAACACAAAAATCCCTTAAAGAACTACAGGAAAACACAATCAAACAGGTGAAAGAAATGAGCAACACCATCCAGCATCTAAAAATGGAAATAGAAACAATAAAGAAATCAGAAAGAGAGACAACCCTGGAGATACAAAACCTAGGAAAGAAATCAGGAGTCATAGATGCAAGCATCACCAACAGAATACAAGAGATAGAAGAGAGAATCTCAGGGGCAGAAGACACCATAGAAAACATTGACACAACAGTCAAAGAAAATGCCAAAAGCAAAAAGCTCCTAACCCAAAACATCCAGGAAATCCAGGATACAATGAGAAGACCAAACCTAAGGATAATAGGTATAGAGGAGAGTGAAGACTCCCAAGGTAATGGGCCAGTAAATATCTTCAACAAAATTATAGAAGAAAACTTCCCTAACCTAAAGAAAGAGATGCCCATGAACATACAAGAAGCCTATAGAACTCCAAATAGACTGGATCAGAAAAGAAATTCCTCCTGTCACATAATAATAAAAACACCAAATGCAATAAACAAAGAAAGAATATTAAAAGCAGTAAGGGAAAAAGGTCAAGTAACATAGAAAGGCAGGCCTATCAGAATTATACGAGACTTCTCACCAGAGACTATGAAAGCTAGAAGATCCTGGGCAGATGTCATACAGACCCTACAAGAACACAAATGCCAGTCCAGGTTACTATACCCAATAAAACTCTCAATTACCATAGATGGAGAAAACAAGATATTCCATGACAAAACAAAATTTACACAATATCTTTCCACAAATCCAGCCCTACAAAGGATAACAGATGGAAAAAATCAACATAAGGAGCAAACCTACACTGTAGAAGAAGCAAGAAAGAAATCTTTCAACAAATCTACACAAACCTAATCCCACCTCTTACAACAAAAACAACAGGAAGTGACAATTACTTTTTCTTAATATCTTAATATGAAAATTAATATTGCCAATATATCCTAATCGGTTGAAATCCAAAAATATGAGGAATTAGAAATTTGTTGTCATACAATGGTCTAATTTGGTAACTGGAGAAATAGGTTCAATATTGTACAATCTACATACACTTTCAGCTTGTTTGTGACAGTGTCTTGCTGTGTATTTATTTTTGCTTTTGTTTTCCATGATCTTAGTGTCACATCTAAAATGTAAGAGCAAAACTTTCTTTAAAGGCTTTTAGAATTGCAGGTTAATGTTTCATTTATCTTGAGTTGAACTTTGTATGTGTCATAAGGATTTTTGTTTTTTATATCCATTCCCCAATAGTGCTTATTAAAGTCTATTTTTCCTGATTATATGTTTGATAATCTTGTAAAAATAATAAAACTCTAAGTTTGACTTCTTGGCTCTCTGGTCTCTTCTATTATTCTCTGTCTATTTTCCTGGAAGCATCATACCATTTAGAATTTTAGAGCTCACTAGTACAATTTTATCTGGTTTTTCTTTCTTTTGTTTTGATACTCATTGTATAGACCAGAACAGCCTCAATCATTCTTCCTCTGTCACCCTCTCTAATACTGGGATTACCTATCTATGACTAAATGTATTTTGCATTATGCTATGTTTAGGTATGACCCCCATAGACTCATATGTTTGAACAAGTCTATGGGGGCCAGGGAGTGGAATGTTATGGTTTGTATATGCTTGGCCCAGGGAGTCACACTATTAGAAGATGTGACCCTACTGAAGTAGATGTGGAGTAGGTGTATCACTGTGGGGTGGGCTTTAATACCCTCATCCTAGCTGCCTGGAAGCTACTATTCTGCTAGCAGCCTTCAGATGAAGATGTAGAACTCTTAGCTCCTGCTGCACCATACCTGCCTGGATGCCTCCATGTTCCCGCCTTGATGATAATGGACTGAACCTCTGAACCTGTAAGCCAGCCCCAATTAAATGTTGTCTTTCTGAGAGAAAAAAAAAAAAAGAAGTCAGAATCCAGATGACCAAGGCCTCTGATTTCTGTCCATCTTTTTTATCCAGGAGCCTTCTATCAAGTGCTTCTCTGTTTATCAAATTTTCTGGTGGTCCTGGTGGCAAACCTAGAGGATCCAGACCTAGGAAAGAAAAGAAGATGCATAAACATCAAGATTGGAGAAGAGCAAATCGTGCTTCTCATTCAGCTTGACTTGCAACCATTCTCCATATTCTGACCTTTTGTGCCTAGGGATCAAGCTGAATTAACTCTTTAAATAAACTTAATTACATTGTATTTTTTTAAAAAAAACAATCCTTTTTTTAAAGATTTATCTTTATTTATTTTATGTGTATGAGTACACTGTAGCTGTACAGATGGCCGTGAGCTATCATGTGTATGGCTGCTGTTGATCTCAGGACCTCTGCCGGCCCCGCTTGCTTCGATGTAATTTACTGCGGCTGTCTTCAGACGCACCAGAAGAGGGCATCCGATCTCATTATGGGTGGTTGTGAGCCACCATGTGGTTGCTGGGATCCGAACTCAGCACCTTCGGAAGAGCAGTCAGTGCTCTTACCCGCTGAGCCATCTTGACAGCCCCAATTACATTGTATTTTATTCCTAACAAGTTCTAATTTCTGAACATTTCTTGACATTTTTAAATAATGGCAAGGTCTAGAATGTAGGAAATAAAACGTTCCTAGGTTGACATAAAAACCACAACTCAATTTAAAGGCAATAAGGATGGTTTCTTCTGGAGCCATTCTGAGGCACCATAGCCCGGGAACACAGGTTCACATTACCCCCAAATTCTATGTTCCAACGTGCAAGCAGTTTCAGAGGATTTTTATACTATTATACAACAAAGAAAATCGTAAATCAGGGCAAGTTTAAAAGACATTGTTGGATAAGTAAGAGGCGGGTGCAACTTGATAGGGAAGCTATGCTGTAGCTCCAAGATGCTACCTGATGCCATTCTTGTGGAGGTGGAAGCTAGTGGTCTAAGTTAAGAGCTTTTAAGGGGTTTTTACATACTAGACAGAGTGAGTGGGACAAGGAATGAATGGCTGTCTCAGGTTAAAACTCTCCCAAGAGAAAGTAATTGTCTTTGGAATATGCAAAATCCCAGTCTCATCAGCCTCGGAACAGACTCCTGAATTCATCCATTCATTCACCTTTCTTTTGTTAGTTTTCTTTGTTTTGTTTTTTTGAAACAGGGTTTCTCTGATTGGCCCTGGCTGCCTGAGAACTCTCTGTAGACCAGGCTGACTCAGAGATCCTCCTGCCTCTGCCTCCCAAGCACTGGGAATAAAAGCATGCGCCACCACTGCCCAGCTCTTCCAGGAGGTTTTTATTCAACAGCTTTTTAGAATTTTTTTCGTTCATACACAGAAGTCTCTTTTTATTAGACTTATTCATTTTTACTTTTGTGTTTTCCCTATATGTATGTATAGCACTCACATGTTTGGTTGGTGCTAACAATTGTTAGAAGAGGGCACCGGATCCCTGAAAACTGGCAATGATAGATGGTGGTCAATCACCATATAGGTACTTGAAATTGAACCAGGGTTCTCTGTAAGAGCAGCCAGAGCTCTTAACTCCAATATCTCTACAGGACCCAATAAAAGTCTTCTTTTAGCTTACTTATGGCAAAATATTAAGGTTTTTATTCATATTTATTCATCTATATATAAGTATACATAATGTATTTCATATAAAATACATATAAAATTAATGAATAGTGAGGAGTCATATAGTGAGGAATCTCAAGATTATTTCAGTACTCAGAAGTGATGTTTTTGTTTGTTTTTTAAGACAGGAGGATCTCTACATAGTTTTTTTGTTGTTGTTTAATGCTTAATTTTACATATCTGTGACACCAGACTGAGATAGAATTGTCAGTTATAGGTCACCGTAGGTAGACTTTATAGTGTGTCTATTCCAAATAGAAAAAGCAAACGATATTGTCAAAAACCATTGGGAAAAAGAAAACTTCAATGAATGATGTTCAAACATGGCTTCTCAAATACAGTCACGAAGCTGTGCGCATTGAAAGCTTTCGGTACATAGCTACACCATTCTCATAGACTCTGTTCATGAGCATCCCTTTTGTTAGTAAATTACAAAATAGATATGAATGTTGCCCATAAACATTGACAAAGTTTTACACAAAGTCTTTGTCATCACCTTAAACTGTGGGCATATATTCATATTAGTATCTATTTTGAATACATGGGCTTCTGAATTTTACTTGAGAAGACATTCAAGAGATGGTAAAGTAAATTGTATGGGGCTTGCTACCATGTCTTATATGAAATTCAATTCTGTGTCAATTGCTCATCTTCAAAATGTCCATATTGACTCTATCCCACCCACCAGCCTACCACATGTTTATACTCCTAGATGGAAGCATAATTCTTTGCCCTGTGTTTTGGGTCCTCCATTCCTTCAAACAGTTGGGTACATGTCAGGCCTTTCCCAAATACCTGTGTCACCTGGGACTGGCTTGTCCTTGCTGGTCTTACACTGCAGCAGTTCTGGATCCAGCAGGTATAGGACTGATGTAGCACAGTGATGGTACGGGAAGTTCTGCTTCCAGCATGGACAAGAACAATAAACACACACGTACACATGCCATGCCACCTCCAGTAAGACCTGTGTGACAAGTTCCACAGACATTATTGAGCCGTAGTTCTCATGGCAATCTGTTTTGTTTTCTCTTATTTCTTTTCTTGTTTACATGTTCCTGGTAGCCTAGGCCAAGATCTTAAGCAAGAATAATGGGTAAGAAACCATCCCTTGAGATGGGGTCACTAACATGACCTTATCCCTAGGAAAACTAATACTTTACTTTTTAAATCACTTATAAAATTATTATAATAGATAAAAACCTTCCCAATAATAAAATTTCATATGGCTATACATGTGTCATCAGAGGTGGGTTTTGGTACATGGTAAAGAAAGCCTTAATTAGAATTAAAATGGTTTAAATTTATAAATTGAAGATTTATAAAGAATCAGGCATTAAATATTAAATAATTGACTATATGGGGCTGGAGAGTTAGCTCAGTGGTTAAGAGCATTGACCATAAAGATTAACATGCTACTAGAAATATGCTACTAGCCTTGGACAACTGCCCCCAATTGGAATATATTCTTTTAGAACTGTTAAATTTTGACATATATATATATACATATACATATACATATATATATATATATATATGTATATGTATATATATATGTTTGTTCGAGACAGGGTTTCTCTGTATAGCCTTGGCTGTCCTGGAACTCACTCTGTAGACCAGACTGGCCTCGAACTCAGAAATCTGCCTGTCTCTGCCTCCCAAGTGCTGGGATTAAAGGCGTGCCCCACCACTGCCCAGCTAAATTTTGACTTATATTAATTATGATACCTGTTCTGTTTGTGATTGTTTCACTGGATACATAAAGTTAGAAAAGAGAGCCTAAGAGGAGCAAAAAATCTATAAAGAGGGGAGGGTGGACAGTGAGCAATGGAATTCTGTGACATGAAAGAGAAAACAACATTTACTGGGAGTGGGGGAAAAAGAAGGTAAGCAGGGGACCAAGGAAGAAGGGGCTCAGAGGGAGAAAAACTAGAAAAAAGTAAATTTAAAAAGTACCTTAGTGAAACCTAGTATTTTGTATACTACTTGTACTGTATATAGATTACAAGAAATAAATAGCACCAAAAGTTAAAATAACGCCAGACTCCCAAACAAGTAAAAATGATGAATGAAAGGGGGAATACACTTCACATAAGAAGAGAGGCTTCTAAGACCTCAGCTAAATCTAAACTTCAGTTTGACTGAATGTGAAAAACAGGATACACACAAAAATACTTTTCCCTATACTCAGACCAAAGCAAAACATCTTCCTAGGTGGCTTTACCTCTGGGTAGCAAATTTTCAGACAAAAGATAAACAAACCTAAAATACTGACAAAACTATTCCAGGAACCACAAAACTCGCAGGAGCCATCTTCTGTAGTACATGTGTCTCTGAACGTCGTTTTTTCAGACAGGAAATGTCCGATGTAATGGAAGGAAAGGAGTCCCATGACCTAGGGAAGAATCAGGCCTCAGATTGGCTTCACATTTAAAAGAAAAAAAAAAGAAAAAAAATAATAATAACACTGCTGAATGAATTCAATGTTAGGTGGAACTCAGAAGAGCCATCCTTTGCATATTTTTACAGACAAGAAGGGTAGGTGGAAAGCATTCACAAGCTCTTGTGTGGAGCTCTACTGTCATCATGCATGTTTGTGGGTGCCTACTTGTCTAGGAAGGGTAAAAATGAAAAGCTATAAAGCCAGAAGAGAGAATTTCCCTATGTAACAGAAGGCTAGGAGTCCCATGATCGAGGGTAGAAGTAGGCCTCAGACTGGCTTCACATGGAACATAAGACAAAAAAATAAAATACAGCAGAAACCATCCAAAATTGTGTAAAAGGTATGGAGCCATATTTTCGTTTTTTTCAGACAGGAAGGGTGGGAGAGAAGCGCTCACAAGCTCATGTGTGGAGCTCTACTGCCATCATGAGGACACGGTTTCAAACCTCACAGCACCACTGGTCTTTTTCCCATGATTCCCAGCAATGGCGGAAGATGGCGAATAAAGACAGCAACAGCTGTGGGTGGGTGCCTAGTTGGGCTTCTTGAACTTCTCCTCAGGCTCCAGCACAAAGGCAGACTGTAGGGCTTTCTCCTCAGACCTGGAGAGAGAGGCACCCTCGTGCCCTAGGACACCAGCTTGAAGATTAACATCGATAGCTAAGCAGGATGAAACCCGCCCTCTGCTTCCTGTCCTTGCCCCTCAGCACAGCTGTACACTTGGTACTGGACCCTCAGGCAACAAGGTCTGTGTTAATACTGTGAGAGTTCCTGTGAATCCTGTATGCCTACAGAAGGGGGAAAAATGTAAGAAGAAAGCTTGGCCATTTAGGATTTGGCAAGTGTCTGGGTTTCAAAATGGCGTCAAGCAGGATCCAGGAAGTTGGTGTGTGCATGTGCAGGTGTGTAGGAAACTTATTCCGCATGATGGCAGTATAACACTACAGGACACAGGGTGACATGAATGCAGTGCTCTGCCCCCGCCTTTACAGTCTGAAAAAAACCTTCAATACAGAGGTGGTGTCTAGTAACAGTGTGGGTCTAGCCTTCCTTGTTTGTGGCTGAAGCATGCTGTCCTAGAATTTACTTTACCTTCTTTTTGCATTTTCTATCAATCCCATATCTAATGCTGGACTGCTTTTATACTCAATAATGAAATATATACATAGAAAGAACAAAAAAAGCAAGCAAAACAGAAAGGAAAGGAAAGAAAGCTGAGGGACCCACCTTCCTCTTCTCTAGTGAAGAAGTCTGTGCAGTCAATGGTTCACACTTAGACTTCCTGGCCTCATGCTCTGTGTGGGATCCACAGGAGAGCTCCAGACAAAAGGCCTTGTGTATCCTGTGCCAGGCTCACTCTAGTGGCACTGCAAAGAGGATGCAGATGCCTGTCAACATGGAATGCTACCCACATCCCTACTTGGAGAACCCAGGGACTGAAATGAGTGTGATTTCCAAATGGATCTGTCACTGAGTTTCCATCGGGG
>JADRCC010148354.1:0-12914 GCA_019843855.1 Hylomyscus alleni
GGTTTTAGGTAGAATTCTATCAGTCCTTCAAAGAAAATCTGTACTAAAATTTCTCAAACTACTGCACAAAATAGAAACAAGATAATTTTGTTTCCTGAAACCACTCTTATGCTGATACCTAAATTGCACAAAGACCCAACAAAGAAATAGAAATTCAGACCAATTTTCCTTATGAATATTGATGTAAAAATACTCAATTAAACTCTCACAAACCTATTCTAAGAACACATCAAAACAATCATCCATCATGATCAAGTAGGCTTTATCCTAGGGATGCAGGGATGGTTCAATATATTGAAATCCATCAATGTAATCTACTATATAAACAAACTATAAAAAAATGATCATCTCAGTAGTTGCCAAAGAAGTCTTTGACAAAATACAAGATCCTTCATGTTAAAAGTCTAGGAAAGATCAGGAATTCAGGGTACATACACAAACATAATAAAAGCAATATACAACAAACCAAGAGCCAACATCAAATTAAATGGACAGAAACTTGAAGCAATCCCACTAAGATCAGGGACAAGGAAAGTCGGAACACTCTTTCCCTATTTATTCAATATAGTGCTGAAAGTTCTATCTAGAACAATAAGACAACAAAAGGAGATCAAGGGGATACAAATGAGAAAGAAGTCGTTATCCCTATTTGTATATGACATGATATTATACATAAATGACCCAAAAATTCCACCAGATAACTCCTAAACCTGATAAACAACTTCAGCAAAGTTTCTAGATATAAAATTAACTCAAACAAATCAGTAGCCTTCCTCTCCACCAAGGATAAATCGGCAACATGTATACTTTTAACATACTTTGAGTATTTCTTCATAGAATGAATTGGGTACCTTCTATTTCTCTTTTGTGGAATAGTTTGAAGAGTATTGGTATTAGGTCTTCACTGAAGGTCTGATAAAACTCCACTAAATCCATCTGGTCCTGGACTTTTTTTGGTTGGGGACTCTTAATGAATGTTTCTATTTCCTTAGGGGATATGGGACTATTTAGATAATTTATCTGATCTTGATTTAACCTTGGTACCTGGTATCTGTCCAGAAAATTGTCCATTTTATCCAGGTTTTCCAGTTTTTTATAATCGGTCACAAAACAAGCCTCAACAGTTACAAGAAGATTGAAATAATTCCTTGCATCCTAACAGATCACCATGGACAAAGGCTGTTCCTCAATATAAACATAAACAATAGAAAGCCCACATACATGTGGAAGCTTAACAATACTCTACTCAATGATAATTTGGTAAAGGAAGAAATAAAGAAATTAAAGACTTTTTAGAACTTAATGAAAATGAAGCCACGACATAGCCAAACTTAAGGGACACAATGAAAGCAGTTCTAAGAGGAAAACTCATAGCTCTGAGTGCCTCCAAAAGGAAACTAGAAAGAGCATACACCAGCAATTTGATAGCACATCTGAAAGCTCTAGAACAAAAAGAAGCAAATTCATCCAAGAGGAGTAGATGGCAGTAAATAAACTCAGGGCTGAAATCAACCAAGTGGAAAGAAAAAGGACTATACAAAGAAACAACCACACCAGGAGCTGTTTTTTTAGAAAATCAACAAGATAGATAAACCCTTAGCCAGACTAACTAGAGGACACAGAGACAGTATCCCAATTAATGAAATCAGAAATGAATAGGGAAGCACAACAACAGACACTGAGGAAATCCAAAAAATCATGAGATCCTACTACAAAACCTGTCTTTCAACAAAACTGGAAAACCTGGATGAAATGGAAAATTTTCTAGACAGATACCAGGTACCAAAGTTAAATCAAGATCAGATAAATGATCTAAACAGCCCCATATTCCCTAAAGAAATAGAAACATTCATTAATAGAAAGCAGACTGAGAAAGTCATGAGGAACAAGCCCCTATTGGGCCTCCATCCATGGCTTCTACATTAGTTCCTGCCTCTAGGATCCTGCCCTATTTGAATTCCTGTCTTGATTTCCTTCAATGATGTTTCTTGATGAGGAAGTATAAGTCAAATAAACTCTTTGCTCTCCAAGTTGCATTAGTTACGATGTTTCATCATACCAAGATTAACCCAAACTAAGACACGTGCCTTAATGAATAATTAATACTTTTATTACATGAAAAAATTCTAAATAGGAAATAACTATTTAGAAATGAGATTTAGCTTCCCTATTTTTCTTTTCTTCAAAAGTAATTTTCTGAATTATATTTTATATCAAATTATTTAGGAAAATATATCATTGGAAATAAATTTTTATTAATAGTAATCAAATACAGACAAATCAGTTGACTTTCTAAAAATTAGAATAATTAGATATTTTAATGTAGATATTAACATGAAACATATTACTCAGAAAGATGGTCACATCTTGATAAAAATTGAAGTCACTCAGGCTGCTCCAAGGACCTAGGCACATATATACCAGAGGACAGCCTGGTGTGGCATCAGTGGGAGAAGATGTGCTTAATCATCTAGAGATCTGAGGCCTCAAGGAAAGGGGAGGCCTAGTGTGTGTGAGAAACACCCTCTCTGAAGAAAGAGGGAGAAAGAGTGGGATGAGGAACTGTGGGAATGGGTACCAGGAGCAGGAGGACAGTGACTGGAATGCAAATTAATAAAAAATTAAGAAAAAAGAAAAGAAATTAAAGTGACTATAAAATACAAGGGCAATAAACAAAATACTGTGAGAAGTTCTTTTATGCAAAATCATTTTAGGCAGCCTTCAAGAAAAGACTAAGTCTTTCAGACTTCAGTGTCAAGAATCTGAATTTCAATGGGGAAATTCCAGAGTAATTTGATGGGAGCACTGGAATGGAGAGGAATTTGGAACTCAAGGCTGAGTCAAAAAAGCTGGATATTATGGCTTCCATAGCAACTGAAGTAAGAAGAGCCATTATAATTCCTGTTCCAGTTCTTCAACTGTAATAATTCCAAAACATCCACATCAAACTAACATGAGGAAGTAGCCTGCCTTCATTATTATCCACCTCAGTCATAAGAAAGAAAGAAAGAAAAAAAGAAAGAAAGGAAGAAAGGAAGGAAGGAAGGAAGGAAGGAAGGAAGGAAGGAAGGAAGGAAGGAAGGAAGGAGGAAAGAGAGAGAGAGAAGAGGGAGGGAGACAGATAGAGGGAAGGAGAGAGGGAGAAAGAGAGGAATGAAGGGGGAGAGGGGGGCAAGCAAGCAGAACTACTTGAACTTTCTACCAAATGTTTGCCATGTGTTCTCTAAGGATTCTGTCTTCCTTTTTTTATTTCTATTTTTAAAAGAAAATCTAGTCGTGAGATTGAATGATTATTGGATCAACACTGGGAAATTCAGGGTAATATTTTATTTCTTACCTATATAAGGCACTGACAGTCAAGGATGTTAATTTTGCATTTTCAGTATTTCAGTAGTAAATAAGAATGAGTAACATTACCATTCACAATAAAATCAATAGCCAAAAATTATGGATTGATTTTAAGGTTCAGCTATTTTGTGTCAGACTTGATATTTAATAAGTAAACTATTCTATATGCAAGTAAAAGGAATAACTGTCATTGAGAGTTTGGTAAAATTAAAATTACATACTTAAAACTATCATACATTTGTCTCCAGACAAATAAAAGTCAAACTGTATTACCTTAAAGTTATCCATTTATAGCAAATGTTGTCCCTTAAGACATGGCCATAGTTTTTAAGATTTTTCAGCTGAATATGAGCACTGATTTGTAATATGCTTTGTATTCTGTAGAATAGGACCTGGAAGGCTACAATGCACATATAAAATAAAAGCACAAGGGTTCTGTTTGCATTCCCCAGAGTTCTTGTAGCTTTATAAAGATCACTCAAAGAAAACTTGAGAGAAATGCTATTCAACTGAATTCAGTAACTTTACAAGTACTGATTTAAATACTTAGAGTAAAAGAATTTGATCTTATGGTTTATTGAACAGGATTACTATGGCTCACCAAAAAGGTTTTAAAACTAATATATTGGTTATTATTGAGGCTTTAAAAATATTTTGAAATTCAGGCCAACATCAAATTTGAATTAAGTTGCCTTTTCGCATTGTTTCACATGTGTGTAAAATTATGTCCTTTTAATGTGTGTTTTTAATGATCTAGTTAATTTTTAATCCATTTGTTCTTTTTATTCCATAGTTCATTCATTTCAACATATAGCCACACTGGATGCAACTTTGAATTCACACCAGCAGTAGGAATTCCCAGGATCTCTTTCCTCACATCCTCTCCAGTATTTTTTCTTTTCTTTTTTCTTTTTTTTTTGTTTGCATTTTTTACTTGATAATCATTCACACTGAGGTGAGAGGCAACATAGTTTCAATTTGCATTTCAGAAGTGACAAACAAAATTAACCATTTTGTTTTTATATATTTGTTGTTGTTCATTGGTGCTTTTTCTATAGAAAAAGCATCCATTAATTGAATAACTTCAATTTGGGTGTGTTTAATTTGTTCAGTTGTTTATAAATTCTAGATATTAATTTTCTATCAGTTGTATATCTCTAAAGGATTCTCTCCCCTTCTATAGGATGTATATTTGCTCTCTTTTTTACTTTTTTCCCCTATGTATTGCAAGAACTTTTTAATTCTGTGCAATTTTGTTTGTTATGACTTTTTATTATATCCTGCCCCACTAGAGTTCTGTCTATGAAATCTTTTTTAGCAGTTATTGGTGAATCTGAAAGATGAGAAAAACAGACTAATGTAGTGTATGTCACTTCTCATCATTTTCTTGGAAACTTTCCCAATTACTTTAGTGCATACAAAACAGTTCTTTGAATTTCATAAGCACTCAAAGCTTATATATTCTTGGAACTTTTTATGAAAACAATGCTATATATTTATTTAGTCTTTCACTGTACTAGGAAATAATTTGTGTAAAATCTATTTGCAGTTTAAACTGTAATAGAATAAACAAAGAGTGCACAAAAATCTAGATGTAAACCATGCCTCAATAAAAGCATGGTGGTTTATTGATAATAATCATTTAAATGGATGTGTAACCTGAGTGGGTTGAAGCAAAATCACACCTTCAAGTTTGAAAAAAAACCAATTTTTTATTTAAATTTGTATTTGTTTTAATTTGAAAGTATTATATATATCATTAACTACCATTTATACTATACACACACACACACACACACACACACACACATATATATATATATATATGCAGTTATATGTTTTAAAAAAGTAATGTAAGGATTCTAAACTACTTAATAAAAAAGTTTTGAAAGGTTAGAGTTTTTCCTAGTCATTGTATACTATATAGAAAAATAACCTAAAATTTACCCATAAGGATCATTGACTTCAATACATTGAATTATAAATTTTAAAAACTGTAATGTTAAGAGAGGATAACTGCCAAGGTAGTAAAACTGTAATGAGATAAAATATTACATTTTTTTTCAATAAAAAAAACAATGAAAATATGTAAATATCAAGCTTAGGAAAATTTAAGAAGGAATTTTCCATGCTTAGAAAATCTTAAAGCTCCTGTAAAGAAACATTTCAATCTAGACTACTGTTAGAAGAACAGAAATAAGGCAATAGAGCCACCCCTAAGTAATAAAGTTATAGTGTTCAAGGCCAGTAGCATAGTATATTATATTAGAACAAAATTTACTTAAATTTTATTTAAAAATACTGCAGAAAAGGGGATAGTACTCTAATTTTGAACCTGATTCTTTCAACACAAAATGTGGTTATTGTAAACGCATTTTGTCATATTGACAATTTCATACAGGTGTTAAGGGTGATCAGTGATAGGCTGATCATATTTACATATCAATGACAGGCTGATCATAAATGCATCATATTTAAACACATCTTACTCTATCTCAGTAAAAAGATTTAATTGCAGTATAAAAACATCCTAATGTTCAAAGAGTTGTGGGCGTAAAATAAAAGATTACTGATGGCCTAAAAGTGGATATAGGTCTGCTAATATAACTGAATTTCTCTGTTCTGCAATCAGAATGTGTGGTCTTCACCAACAGGATCTTAAAACACATACATATTGGTTGAACAAGAAAGAAATACAGCAATACATTGTTCAGTTTGGGAGTCCTCTAGGGTCTTCTTGGTCAACTACTCATAGGTATACAACATCTGGAACTTTGGTTTTCATTTAATGCCCCATGCCATTGGGGGCAACTTTAGCTACCCAAGCAGTATATTACCATAAAAATATGCTTTAATCATAATTTTAACAAAGTAATAGGTCCTCCTGAGGCTTTCTCTTATATCCTTAGTCTGAATTTAACTTCTTCCTGATCATGATTTTTCCCAGCCTTCCACCCATCTCTACTTAAACTGTTCCATTAACAGTGTTTACCCACTTCTATTTTCATATATTTTTCCACTATATGCCTTTCCACAGGATTTCTTTCTTTTTTTTTTTTCTGTAAAAGCCCTTTTCGGGGTTCCAGATCTCTAGCTCTGCAGGCATCACAGGTAAAGAATACAAATCTAAAATTTTCTGGCTACTATCAGCATATGAGCAAAATATGAAGAGTTTTAACTAGCATGAGCATCAATTACCTCACTCAGTATACTTCCACTTCCATTCATGAGATGAAAATTTCATAATTTATTTTTCTTTTCAACTTAGTAAAATATTCAGTGTGCATATGTACCACACTGTCATTATTCGTTCATGAGTTCATGGATGTATATGCTCATTCTGTTTCCTAACTAGTTTGAATTGAGCAGCAATGTACATTGAAGAGAAGGATCTCCGAAACAGGATAGAGTCATTTGGGTTTATGATCACAAAGGTTACAGCTGGGTCATATAGCAGTTCTATTTTTAGTTTTTATGAGCACTCTACACTCATTTTCACAGGGACTGCACCCCTCTACACTTTTACCTATACCATATAATAGTTCCTTTTCCCCACCATTTCACAGCATCTGATACAATTTGATTTTTTATTTGAGAGTAGTAATTTTGAGTGTAGTGAGATGAACACTTTGTATAACATTTTTTTTTAATAGCCAATAATACTTCTTGTCTGGATAAATGTCTATTCATTTCCAAAGTCCACTTTTCTTTTATTTGGGTTATTTCTTTTCTTATTGTTTAATTTCTTGAAGTTTTGTGTATTTTATATATCAATACAATGTTAGTTGAATAACTGACAAAGCTTATCTCTTATTCTATTAGTTGCCTCTTCATTCAATCAACAGTTTGAATTGTTCTGTAGAAGCAATCTAATTTCATGAGTTTCCAATATCTATTCTTGGCATCATATCATGAATGAGTTGCATCCCAATTATAAAGTCTTTTTCCTAAAGTTCCTGTTATAATTTCAGAGTTTCTTGTGTTACATTAAAATCTTTGATCCATCAGAGCTGATTTTTTTTTCAGTTAAAATAATCTGCTTTCATTCTTCTACATGTAAATATCTAGTGTAACCAGTAACATTGCTTGTTTTTTGTAACCATTATCAAAAATCAGATGAGAGTAGCCATATGGGTTTGTATCTGTGTCCTCTACTCCATAAATATTGTATACATGTATCACATTTTCTTTATCTATTCTTCAGAATAGATAATAGATATGAGGGACATCTAGGTTGTTTCCAATTTCTGACTACCACAATGAAAGCTTCGATGAATATAGATGAGCAAGTGTCCTTGTTGTATAGTGGGGCATCATTTGGGTATATGTGCAGGAGTGGTGAAGCTGGGCCTTGGATTAGAACAATTCTCAGTTTTCTGAGAAACCACCGAACTGATTTCCAAAGTAGTACAAGTTCCTAGTGCAATAAGCAATCAAAGCATATTCCTCTTGCTCAACATCCTTGCCAGTATGAGCTGTCACTTGAGTTTTTGATCCCAGCCATTCTGATCAGAGTTGCATGCAATCTCTTAAAGTCATTTGGAATTACATTTTCCTGATAAGTAAAGATATTGAACATTTGTTAAGTTCTCAGCCATTCAAGATTCCTCTGTTGAGAATTCTCTCTTTAGCTCTGTAACTCATTTTGAAATTGAGTTATTTAAGTTGTTGGTATTTAATTTATTAAGTTCTTTATATATTTTGGATATTAGTCATCTGTTAGATATTGGGTTCATGAAGATCTTTTCATGTTCTGAAGGCTACTGATTTCTAATATTGATGGTGTCCTTTGCCTTACATAAGCTTTTCAGTTTCATGAGGTCTCATTTATAAATTGTTGATCTTAGTTCCTGAGCTATTGGTGTTTGGATCAGAAATTTGTCTCCTGTTCCAATGTGTTCAAGGTAGCTGTCCACTTTCTCTTGTATTAGATTTAGTCTATCCAGTTTTATGTTGAGGTCTTTGATCCACTTTGACTTGCATTTTGTGCAGGGTGATAAATATGGGTTTATTTGTACTCTTCTGCATACAACCAGTACCATTTGTTGAAGATGCTTTCTTTTTTCCTTTGTATGGCTTTGGCTTCTTTGTCAATAATCAAGTATCCATAAATGTATTGGTTTATTTCTGTGTGTTTAATAGATCCATTGATATAACTGTGTTTTATGCCAATTACAAGTGGTTTTAATTACTATTGTTGTTGTATATCTTGAAATCATGTATGGTGATACCTCTAGACATTCTTTTCTTATAGATATCCTGTTTTTATTTTATTTTATTTTTTATTTTTTTTCTATATGCAGTTGAGAATTGCTCTTTCAAGGCTTGTAAAGAAATGTGTTGAAATTTTGATGGGAAGTACATTAAATCTGTAGATTGCTTTTGGGAAGGTGGTCATTTTCATTGTTATATTATTATGTCAATACTACCAATCTATGAGCATGGAAGATATTCCATCTTCTGATATGTTCCTCAATTTCATTTTTCCTGAAAACTGAAGGTCATGTCATACAGTTCTTTAACTTTCTTAGAAAGAGTTACACCAAGATATTTTATATTATTTGTGGCTATTGTGAAAGTTGTTGTTTCCCTAGTTCATTCTAAGTCTCTTTAACATTTCTATAATAAGGAGGTTTAGTGATTTTTTTTTTTTGGCTAAATTTGTATCCAGGCATTTTGCTGAAAGTTATTATCAGTAGTAGGAATTCTCTGGTAGAATTTTTTTTTTTAGGGTCATTTATGTATACTACCTTATCACATGCAAATAGCAATACTTTGACTTCTTCCTTTAAAATTTGTATCCTCTTGATCTCTTTTAGCTGTCTTATTGCTGTAACTAATACCTCAAGTATTATGTTCAATAGACAGTAATAGAGTTAATAGCATTGCCTTGATCCTTATTTTAGAGGAATTTCTTTAAGGTTTTCCCCACTTAATGTGATGTTAGCTACTGGTTTGCTATATATTGCTTTTATTATTTTTACACATGCTCCCAGTAACCCTGATCTCTCCAAAACTTTTAAAATGAAAAGGTTTTGGATTTTGTCTAAGGCTTTTTCAGCATCTTATAAGATGATCATGTGATATTTTCCTTTCACTTTATATGGAGGGTTACATGAATGGATTTTCATATATTTGTCCATCCCTGAATCACTGGTATAAAGCCAACTTGATCATGATGGTTGATGTTTTTCATGTTTTCTTGGATTGTTTTTCTAGTATTTTATTGAGTATTTTGTATCAATGTTCAAAATTGGTCTGAAAATTGGTCTGAAATTCTCTTTCTTTTTTCATTATTTTTTTCTTTTATTTAGTTACATTTCAAATGTTGTCCCTCCTCTAGATCTCCCCTCCACAAACCACCCTAACCAACCCTCTCTCCTTTGCTTCTAAAAAGGTGTGCCCCCCCATCCACTCCCACCTGACCCACTATCATCCCCCCTTGGCTGAGGCAACAAGAATCAACAGGACCAAAAACATTCCCTATCATTGATGCCAGATAAGTTATTCCTTAGTTACATATGTTGCAGGAGGCATGGATCCACACATATAGAATCTTTGGTAGATGGTTGAGTCCCTGGGAGCTCTAAGGCATCTGGTTAGTTGAAATTGTTGTTTTTCCTATGGGATTAGAATTCCCTTCAGCTCCTTCAGTTCTTGCCCTAAATCTTTTCATTGGTATCCCTGGGCTCAGTTCAGTGGTTGTCTGTATCTGCATCTGTCTTAGTCAGGTACTGGCATAGCCTCACAATGGACAACTGCACCAGACTCTTGTCTGAAAGAACTTCTTGGCATCAGCAATATTGTCAGGGTTTGGTGTCTGCAGATGGAATGAATCCCAAGGAGAGGGGCTGAATCTCTGAATGGCCATTCCTTCAGTCTCCATTCTACTTTTTGACTCTGAATTTTCTTTAGAGAGGAACAATTCTAGGTACAAGATTTTGAGAAGGGTGGGTGGCCTGATCCCTCAACTGGGGGACATATCTATCCACTGGAGGTGGTCTCTTCAGATTCTGCCTCCCTGTTATTGGTTATTTCAGGTAATATCATCCACTTTAGGCCCTGGAAACCTCTTGCATTCCTGGTGTATGAGACTTTCTAGTGTTTCCCCCATTCACCACTACCAACTGCTACATATTTCTATTCATTCTTCTGGCTCTCTGAACTTCCAACTTGTCTATCCCCATAGCTGATCCTGCCCCTCTTTCCATCCTGGTCCCCCTCCTTTATCTTCATGATTATTGTGTTACCGCTTCTAAGTGGGATTGAAACATGCACTCTTTGTCATTTATTCTTGTTAAGCTACATATGGTCTGTAAGTAGTATCATGGATACTCTGAGCTTTTGGGCTAATATCCACTTATCAGTGAGTACATAGCATGTACATCCTTTTGGGACTGGTTTACCTCATTTAGGATGATATTTTTTTAGTGCCATTCATTTGTCTATAAAATTAGAGAAGTCATCATTTTTAGTAGCTGAGTAGTGTCCCATTGTGTAAATGTACCATATTTTCTGTATCCATTCTTCCACTGAGGGACATTTGCATTGTTTCTAACTTTTGGCAGTTGTAAGTAAGGCTGCTGTGAATATAATATAGCATGTATGCTTGTTATATGTTGGACCATATATTGAGTATATGCCCAGTAGTGGAATAGCATGGTTTTCAAGTAGAACTATTTCCAGTTTTCTGAGGAAACTCAAGATTGATTTCCAAAGTGGTGCAATCTCACCAGCAATGGAGGAGTGTTCCACTTTTTCCACATCCTCACCTGCATCTGCTGTCACCTGAGTTTTTGATCTTAGCCATTCTGACTGGTGTGAGGTGGAATCTCAGGGTCGTTTTGATTTGCATTTCCTTGATACTAAGGATGTTGAACATTTCTTTAGGTGCTTCTTGGCCTTTCGTGATTCCTCAGTTGAGAATTTTTTGTTTAGCTCTATACCACATTTTTAATTGAGTTATTTGGTTTTCTGGAGTCTACTTTCTTGAATTTTTATATATTTTGGACATTAGGTTGGTAAAGATCCTTTCCCAATTTATCGGCTGGGATTTTGACCTATAGACAGTGTCCTTGCTTTATGGAAGATTTTCAGTTTCATGAAGTCCCATTTGTCAATTGCTGATCTTAGAGTCAGTGCCATTAGTGTTCTCTTCAGGAAACTTTCCCTGTGCTGATGTGTTTTAAGTTTCTTTCACACTTTCTCTGTTGGTACATTAAGTGTATCTGGTTTTATGTATAGGTCATGGATCCACTTGGACTTGAAACTTATAAAAGGAGATAAAAAGTAGATCAATTTTCATTCTTCTACATGAAGAGTGTCAGTTAGACCATTAGCATTTGCTTAAAATGTGTCCTTTTCTCCCACTGTATGGTTTTGGCTTTTTTGTCAAAGATCACTTTACCATAGGTATGTGGGTTTATTTCTGTGTCTTCAATTCTATTGCATGATTCTACCTGTTTGTCTCTGCATCAATATCATGCAGGTTTTATCACTATTGCTCTGTAGTACAGCTTGTAGTACAGTCAGGTATGGTGATTTCCCCAGAAGTTCTTTTATTATTGGGAAATGTTTTCACTCTCTCGGATTTTTGCTATTCAGGAAGAAGTTGAGAATTGATCTATCTGTGTTAAGAATTGTGTTGGAATTTTAGTGGAGATAGCATTGAATCTATAAATTGCTTTTGGTAAGAGGATCATTCTTACCATGTTAATCCTATTGACCCATGAACATTGGAGATCTTTTTATCTTCTTAGTTCAGCTTTGATTTCTTTCTTCAGAGACTTGAAGTTCTTGTCATACATATCTTTCACTTACTTTGTTAGAGTTACACCAAGATATTTTATATTATTTGTGACAATTGTAAAAGGTGTTGTTTCCTTAATTTCTTTGACAACCTGTTTAACCTTAATGTAGAGGTAGGCTACTGATTTATTTGAGTTAATTATATATCAAGTCAATTTTCTGAAGCTGTTTATCAAATATAGGATTTCTCATGTAGTACTTTTTGTTGTCATTTACCTATACTATCATGTCATATGGAAATAGGGATAACTTAACATCTTTCCAATTTGTATCACTTTGAACTCCTTTTGTTGTCTAATTGCTTCAGGTAGAACTTCAAGTATACATTGAAGAAATATGGAGAAATTAAGCAACCTTGTCTTGTCCCTGATTTTAGTGGGATTGTTTTAAGTTTCTATTCAATTAATTTGAGGTTGACTGTTGATTTGCTGTGTATTATTTTTATTAAGTTTAGGTATGTGTCTTGAAAGGTATTGTATTTTGTCAAAGGTATTTTTAGCATGTACTAAGATGATCATATCATTTTTTCTTTGAGATTTTTATCTTTATTTTTATTTTCTTAATTCTATTTACTTAAAATATGTTTTTGTCTTTCATTATTTTTTTAGATATTTTCTTTGTTTACTTGTCATATGATTTCTCCTTTCTCAGTTTCACCTCCAACAAACAAACAAACAAAAACAACAAGAACAAACCCCTGTTGCCCTCCCAACCCCCATGCCTGACACCCCACCCTCTCCCACTTATTGGCCCTGTCA
>JADRCC010148355.1:0-11612 GCA_019843855.1 Hylomyscus alleni
ATACTATGGTTTTCAGAACAGCTTACATATTCAAAATTATTTATACATCCAAAAGAAATGTAAACAATTAACTTGGGAGGTGGCTTGTAAGAGAACAACAAAGAGTGAGACTGAATGCTTTGCTTGATGTATGTATGTATGTATGCATGTATGCATGTATGTATGTATGTATGTATGTTTGTATGGTTGTCTCCCTTTGTGATTTCTTTATTGTTTCTATTTCCACTTTTAGATTCTGGATGGTTTTGCTCATTTCACCTGTTTGATTGTGTTTTCCTGTAGTTCTTTAAGGGATTTTTGTGTTTCCTCTTTAAGGGCTTCTAGCTGTTTACCTGTGTTCTCCTGTATTTCTTTGAGGGTACTAGTTATGTCTTTCTTAAAGTCCTGTATCATCATGATGAGAAGTGATTTTAGGTCTGAATCTTGTTTTTCCAGTGTGATTGTGTGTCCAGGACTTGCTATGGTGGGAGAATTGGGTTCTGATGATGCCAAGTAACCTTGGTTTCTGTTGCTTATGTTCTTATGCTTGCCCCCCTCCCTACCATCTGGTTATCTCTAGTGCTATCTGCTCTTGCTAAATCTGACTGGGGCTTGTCCTTCCTTTGATCCTGGTTGTGTCAGAACTCCTCAGAGTCAAGCCGTCTTTGTGATCCTGTGATTGTGGGATCCTGTGATCCTGGGCCAGTTAGAGCTCCCAGGGGTGGAGCTTCCTCTGGTTGTTGTGGGACTAGTTGCAAAATTTGAGCCCAAGGTCTGCTCAGAGCACTGACCCAGACAGAGTAGAAGCAACCTGTGCCACTGGTCTGGCGAAGTTTCTGTGCCTGGGTCCTGCTAGTCCCAGTTACTCCCAGTGTTGGGACAGATGTTGTGTCTTCCTCACCTCTGATCCTCTGATCTTGGGTGTGTTCATCAACATTTTTTTTAACTTCCCTTGGCCTTAGAATGGCAGAGCCATCAAAGATGCTCCATAATTTACTTGCTTATTGATGGATATATCTTTATTTTCCATATGGAACTGACATGTTTAAGCCTTGTATAATTTAGAGCCTTACATATGAAAAGCAACCTTGTATTTCAATAGTTAGGTATTTAAAATGCAAGTTGCATTCCTTGTAGGATATGATGATACAGGCATTCAGTTCTAGCATTTGGGAGTTTAAGACCAGCTTCAGTTACACAGTGAGTTCAATGCTAGCTTGGACTAAATGAAACCATGTTTAAAATAAGTGAACAAAAAAATTACATAAAAATTTTCACATGTGAAGACAACAGAGTTGTCTCTCCACATCTGACTTCTAGTCTTCTTTTCTTCACTAACTGAAACTGTAGGCATTGGCCAAAATAACTAAAGAATGCTTGATCGAGAATTGTAGAGTAAATATCTCTGGTTGAACTTCAGCTTGGGAAAATTCAGCCTTTTAAGTGTTATCAGAAAAGACAGCATGAGTCAGAGTACATATCTTATTGTTATAGGTGACTAATGCTTTACAGATCTGTGATGGTTTGGTGAATTCAATGACAAAAAATGCCTTTGCTCCCATTTCCGAGTTTGAATTAATTTTTTAAAGTCCTTGACTTTGATAAGAAACTCCTTGATTATATAACTACTGCTATTATGAAAAAGACTTCTGGAATGTCCTTTGCTTTTTTGTGGTTAACTTTGAAATAGAAAACGTAAGTGTCTTGAGTCAAAGATCATCTAAATCTTTTGTGGGAAAGCAAACCTATCCAACCAAACTCTCTTGGATCATTTCACTATTGCACAAAAATTACTGAGTTTTCAACAAAATCTTAGCATTAGGCATTAGAAGATGAGTATAGCATGTCAGCTCATTCCAAATGATTTTTCAACATTTAAAAATTTTGAACTCAATTCAAAATTGCTTGGGATTGATGTCAGAATGCATTGTTTTGTTATTGTTTGAGACAGGGTCTCATTTTATAGGCTAGGGTGGCCTCAAACTTGGAGCAATCCTCCTGCCTGACTCCTAACTGGGGCTTATAGGAATAAACTTCTACACCTGGATATTCTGCTTATCAGCTATAGGAACTGAAGAACAAGGTAATATTTAGTAAACATTTTGTATAAACTAGATGTTTTGCATGTATTATATTGTTTGATTCTTATGGGAAGAAATGAATACTATGTAAATTATACAGATAACAAAGTTTAAACTAAGAAACATTAAAGAATTTAAAGTTAGCGGGGCGGTGGTGGCACATGCCTTTAATCCCAGCACTTGGGAGGCAGAGGCAGACGGATTTCTGAGTTCGAGGCTGGCCCGGTCTACAGAGTGAGTTCCAGGACAGCCAGGGCTATACAGAGAAACCCTGTCTCCAAAAACAAAAACAAAAACAAAAACAAAACAAAACAAAAACAACAACAATAAAAAAAGATTTTAAAGTTACAGATTTGGCAGGCATAGGGTTGTATCAAAGAGATGTCTGACCTCAGCTTCTGGGCTCTCAACCATCAACTACAACAGATTCTGACTCATGAGTCTCCTTTTATTCAAGTTCTGTTTTTTCCACAATGAAAAAAAATCATAAAAAAAAAACTTAAAATAAAACCATAAAAATATTCAAGAAAACAAAGAAAAGGCCATAAAAGTGGATTGTGGCAACTACAGTGGCTGAGTAATGTAAAGATGGATCAGTGCAATGAATGCTATCTTATACCATATGTTATTTGGAAATAATATCCGACAGTCTTTGCTGGATTGTGAAGTAGAGCAATGTATGGGTTCAGCAAATTGGAACTTTAGTTATCATCATACTCATTTTCTGTTCCATGGCACATGACTGGTCAACTCTTTCAAAGTGCTCCAGTCACATGAAATGTATATGAAACTTGAAATAGTCTTTCCTCAGTTTTGAACAATTGTCATGGTAAGAAACCGGGGGCTGGTGAGATGGCTCAGCAGGTAAGAGCACCGACTGCTTTACCGAAGGTCCTGAGTTCAAATCCCAGCAACCACATGTTGGCTCACAACCATCCGTAATGAGGTCTGATGCCCTCTTCTGGTGTCTGAAGACAACTACAGTGTACTTACATATAAATAAACAAATCTTTTAAAAAAAAAGAAACCAATATGAAATAATTGAGTGTTCTGCTTTTACATTCTAGTTATGTCCTACTTATTGTGTCCCTGGAGCAATGTAGAATTCACTAATTCATTAGATGAACCAAGTGTTTTGGATCACACCTATATGTGAGTTAGAGATAATTAGTGAGTTGTATGAAAAGAAAACTGATACTTGAAGGAGGCTGGGAAAGTTTTTATGATTGTTGTCTTTTCACTTTGCTTAAACCAGAAGATTGCTAATCTGCTTTCAAGTGATAACACATACCATATTTCTGGGACTGAACTGAAGTAGAATTCTTGAGGAATATTTTTCTCCAGTGTCATGGCCAACACTCTGAGACAATTCTTGGGAAACTAGTAGAAACTTACAATTCAGACCTTGTTGTCTGATGTACACAGAACATGAACAAATGTCTTGTTATTTTTCTATGTGTATGGGATGCTGTAGAAACAATGAAAAGGACATGAGACACATGTGTTAGATACATACCTATAATTCCAGTATTTTCAAGGCTGAAGCAGGAGGTTTACAAGTTCAAGTCAAGACTCAACTACATAATGAGTTCCAGACAAGCCTGGACGACATAGTAAAATAACAGCAACAAGCCAAACCTGGTGGTGAAGACTTGTAATTCCATCTGGAGTGCTAAGACAGAGAGGTTGCAAGCTCAAGGTTGTCATGTTCAACAGAGAGATTTGAAGGCTAGCCCTCCCAACTTAAACAGACCTTGTCTAGCCCAATGGGAGAGTGTTAATGACATGTTCTAGTTTCTTTTTATTGCTGTATCAAAACAATTGAGCAAAAGCAACTTAGTGGAGAAATAAATTGATTTCATTTACAGGTTACATCCCACCACTGAGGGAAGACAGGGCGGCAATATCAAGCAGAAACTGTGGAGGAACACTGCTTATGGCATTTCTTATGGGCCTGCACTTTCTTATACACACAAGAACCACCTTACATGAGCAAGGCTTTAGATTCATTCTCTATTGTCTGTCTGCTGGCCCCTACCTATCTCTCTGTCTCTCTGTCTCTGTCTTTGTCTCTCACATACAGACACACATGCACACACACACACTAGAATTAAGAGGTCAGCTGCTACAGAGTTTATGAGAAAGCTTTGTCGTAGCTAGTGGTAAACCAACTTTAATTTTAATTTATTTGCATAGGTTTTGTGTTTGTGTACCATATTTGTGCTTATTGGCCTTGGAGGCCAGACAGTTTGTGGGCCACCATCTGAGTTCTGGGAATCAAACCCCAGTCCTCTGCAAGAAGTGTGATTGCTATTAACTGATGAGCCATGATCCCAGGAAGCTAATTTTAAAGGAGGGAAACAGAATTCACGATGTGAGGTTGGAAACACAATGAAGGTAAAGCATGTCCTAGGAGAAATAGAACTCTAATGTTAGCCTAAAGGCCTGAGTAAATATGACATACTTGAGTAACCTCAAAAATTTTCATTATGATTATGTGAATTATTTTTCATTGCTTTGAAATGTTTAGATATAGCACAGGATGTCCATTAAAAAATACAGTTTCATAGTTTTGATACATATATTCCCACCATAGAAATAACTATCATTTGCCTGATATAATTGTCATCTCAAAGATTCTGCTGAATAAGGTCACCCTTTCTAGTTCTTTCTGAACTCTGGCTTGCTGGTCAGCTGTTCTGGCTCAAAGTCCTTTCCAAGCAGACCGATCCAATCTGGTTTCTCTCTCTCAGTCTCTGAATTGCTCTGCTTGGTCTCATACTAAATCCTGCAATTTGTTCTAATATTCTGGCTCCTTCTTATTCTCTGGTTTCAGCTGCCTCTGCTGACCTGCACTGAAGTTCATGAACTCATGAATAAACTCAACTCCACTGCACTGCACTGCACTGCACTCACTGCACTGACTCCCAACTCACTGACAAGCTAATTAGACTCCCAACTCAACTGAACTGACTGAGGAATGGAACGGATTCCAATTGACTGATTTGCTCTCCCTACACTGCTCTTAATTAATGTCTTTTTCCTCTCTGTTGTCAGGAGAGTTGAGAATATCCCATCTCTGACTCATCACTTTTTCTGCCCCTCAATTAGATGTCACTTTCAAACATGGTTGTTTCTCTCTACAAAGTAATTTTTTCTTAAAGCAGTATACTAAAGGCATGTCTGTACTCCAGCCAGAGGATTTAAAGGATTTTGGCATGTCTACATTCCAGCCAGATCACACAGACCTAGAGGGTATTTGGATGTAATCAGAGCAGCCATGTTGCTGGATGAAAATTCCTTTACACCCCTCCCCCTACTCATCCACAAATGACAGTTATAATTGAGATATCAAGACTTTTTGTTTTCCATCTCTTTTATGCTTCATCTCTTCCAGTTTTAGTTTCAGAAGAACAGTGACAGGCTTCCTCTTTCTGTAGATCAGCTTACCTTTCTAGATTCAACTTTATTTTTAAAAACCAGATCTAGCTGTGTAGCACATGCTGGCTTGGAGTTCACTATGTAAATTAGGCTTGCCTTGAACTTGAGACTCTGTTTCGAAAATGCTGGAATTACAATCAGGTACTGTGTCCTAATCATGTTTCTATTGCTTTGAGAAAGCATAAACCAAAAACAGGTTGGAGAGGAAATAGTTTATTTCAACTTAGACTTTATAGTCCATCACTGAGGGAAGGTCTGGGAAGGAACTCAGGTCATGAACCTAGAAGGAGGAACACTGCTTATTGGCTTGATACATTTATGTATTTTTATGAATGTTTTGTATCTATGTACATAGATCTATAGGTATAAAAATAAATTCATAAGACAGTTTAGCACCATGGACCTTTAGGAAATAGCATTAATAGGTTTCCCACTAGGGCAATATGGGCTTTTGACCAGATTTGTAACATCAGGTAATTAAATTCCCTCCTGTAAAGAAGGTCTCAAAACAAGTAAAAGACTGGTTGATTACCTCTTAACTCTCATGCCAGTATTGTACCAATGAGCATATGTTGCTTGTCAGGGCAGCGTTTGGGGTTCACTGCTGTGCCCATGATGACTTTCCTTTGCATGGGACCTCTGGTGATATAAAAGCCAGAAAGTAGAGACGACATTTTCAGATCAGTTCTAGCTTTATTTTTCTACAACCTGTAATCAAAGTGTGTTATGTCTTCAACAGTAGGGTATTCCCGTCTATGTATGGTGGGTAATCAAAAATCAATGCAAATATCCTATGTTTATCAGTAACTCATAGGGAGGTACCTCCCATCTGGCACTGTGATTTTCATTCAACCACCTATGTCTTCTAGAGGAAATATTGTCAACCCATAAAAATGTTCAAACTCTATTTTAAATTATAGTCTTATTAACTTACAGAATAATGAGTTATCGTAACATTTTTCATGTATCATTTGTTTGCATTAACATACTCCAGCCTTCTCTTCTCTCCTGGCCACCTGCCCACATCCCCACTTTAACTTTTAACCCTCAGTGTATCTCTTCCCACTACTTTTCTATAGCATGTATTTAATTATCCTCTCATCCCTCAAGACCTTTTCAGCCACCTCTTTTATGGGCTTAGTGGTAAACAAACTTTAATTTTAATTTATTTGTGTAGGTTTGTCTTTGTGTACCATATTTGTGCTTATTCACCTTGGGGGCCAGACAGTTTGTGGGCCACCATCTGAGTTCTGGGAATCAAGTCTAGCTGTGTAGCACATGCTTCCTGATATCTGATGATATTATAAATTGAGAACATTTCTTGTTTGCCTTGCTGTACTTACATACTCTTTCAATATAATATTTTCTAGTTCCACCTATTTTCACTCAAACTTTATTTCATTTTTCTGTATTGTTGAACAAAACTGTGTATATATATTATGTATTCACTATCCATTGAACATCTAGACTGTTTTCATTTCCTAGATATTGTTAATGAGGCAACAAGAAACATGCATATGGCAATTTTCTATGAAGGAACTTATGGAGCTTTTTGGACTTATGTCTAGAGCTGGTATAGATAGATCTTATGGTAGTTTCATTTTCAGCTTTTTTGGGAAATGTCCACATTACGTTTCATAATGAATTCACCAATTTATTCTCTCACCAATAGTATATAAGGATTCTCCTTTCCACACATCCTTGATAGCATTTGTTGCCATTTGTCTTGATGATAGCTGCTTTGACTAGAGTCATACGGCACCCACACACACACTCTCTATTTCCCTTTCTGCTTAAATTATTCTACTTCCAGCATTATCAGTCTCTACTATCAGTTTACCTATATCCTATTACCCCCTTCCTACATCTCTCAATGGTCTCTTTTGTGTTTCCTGGGTTCCATTTATGTTATTATAAGTTAGACACACAAAAGATTCAAAGCTAGGATCCACATATGAGAGAGAACATGTGTCACTTTTGTCTTGTGCAATCTGAGTGCTTTATTAAGAACATTCTTTTAGTTCTATTGCCCTGCAAATATGATTTAATTTTTGTTAATATCTAAAAAAATTCCTTGTATGTACCAACAGTTTTCTTATTTATTCATCATCACTCAAAGGACATCTTTATGGATTCTGTTCCCTAATAATGTGAAAAGAGTAGTAAGAAACATGAATGTACAAGTGTCTGTGTAGTAATATGTAAAGCACTTTGGGGATATGCCCAGCTGTGGTATAGGTGCCTTACATGATAGTTTAACTTCTAATCTTTTGTGGAGCTTCAAGACTGAATTCCGAAGAGGCTGTACTCGTTTATTCTGTTGCCAACTGTATGTATGTACTAGTTTCCAATTTGCCACACCCATGCCAACATTTACTTACCTTTTAATTCCCGAATTCCTGATTGTGGCTATTTGATTGTGGTGAGATAGGATCTTAAGATAGTTTCAGACTCCATTTCCCTTATGACTAGGGGTATTACATGTTTCTTTTCAATGTTTACTAGATATTTATATTTCTCCTTGTGAAAAAGCATTTTTGTTTAGTCGTAGTCGGTGTTCTATTGCTATGAAGAGACACCATGACCACAGCAACCTTTATAAAGGAAAGAATTTAATTTAGACCTGCTTACAGTTTCAGAGGTTTTGTTCATTATCAGCATAGTGGGAAGCATGGCAGCAAAAGGCAGGCATGTGCTGGGGAAGGAACTTAGAATTCTGTATCCAGATCAGCAGGCACTAGGAAGAGAGAGGCACTGGGCCTGGATTGACATGTGAAACCACAAAGCCTACCCACTTCCAGTGACATACTTCCTCTAACAAGGCCACATCTCTTAATCCCTGTCAACTAGAATTACTCCCTAATAACAAAGCATTGAAATCTATGAGCCTTTGGGAACCTTCCCTATTCAAACCACCACATTCAACTCCCTAATACTCAAAGGCTTGTAGTCATATATATCATGATGAAAAAATACATACACTCCAACATTAAGAGTGTCCCCATAGTCTATCACTGTCTCAACACTGTTTAAAAGTCCAAAGTTCAAAGTCTCTTCAGAGATTCATGGTAATGCCCTGTAAAATTAAAACTCAAAAGCAGACTACATAGTTCCAACATACAGTAACACAGAATGCACATTGCCATCTCAAAAGGGAGGAAAGGAAGCATGGCTACTGAACCCAGCAGGACAAACTCCAGACTCTGCATCTCCATGACTGATACCAAAGTGCTCCTCAGATCTCCAACTCTTTTCAGCTTTGTTGACTGGAACACACTTCTTTCTCTTGGGCTGATTCTACTCTCTGTTATCAGCTCCTCTTGACAGGTATCCCACAGCTCTGGCATCTCCAACTTCTTGGAGTCTCAAAGACAATCCAGGCTTCACCTTCAGAGCTTCATGCAATGGCCTCTCTGGGCCTCCACACAGGGACATCCCTGACACACATCTGGCCTCAGCTGCTTTCCTTAGATTCAATAACCCCTTTCTGGTATTCTTGACTCTAACACCAGAGCCCCAGGGCCAAAGCTGCCAAATTCTATGGCTTGTTGGATCTGGAACATGAACTTGTCGTGTTCCATCTCCACCAGTTTTCTGTTTTTTTTTTTTTTTAATGGATTCTTTCACTACCTAAGCTGGTTACCCTAAAACTGATTCAAATATATGCTCAACAGATTTTTATGTTCATTCGTTTCCTTTTATATTCAAGTTTGGCTATCCTACAACTTGCTCTGTAGACTAGGATGGCCCCAAACTCAAAAGTCTACTTGTTTCTGCCTCCCAAGTACTGATATTAAGGCCATGTACCACCACACCAACCCTAAGCTTTTCTTTAATTGCTTTCACAAGTTAGAAGCTTGTGGTCTTGCCCTGAGGCCAACACTCCCTTTACTTAACTTAAGATCAGGCTGTTCTTTAAACTTTTTATCTCCTTGAGCACTGGGCTTAGCTGCATTATACTTTCTGGAGCTGCCTTTCTTCTCAGTCTGTACAGTTATATTTTTCCTTGTTCAATTTTCTCCTTTCATTGTAGAGCAGCATAAGAGTGGCACTAATAAGCATTTAATTATTAGTAAATGCTAGGCTGTTTTGAAATCTCCTGTATCATTAATCTATATCTCTTCAATTTAGCCTTAGGCAGACATTTTGGGAAAGTGACAAAAGCAGCTACATTATTGGGCAAAATACCACAAGAAAAATCTCTGGGCCAATTACTAATATTCTTGTCCTCTGAAACCTCTTGAGGCAGTTAGTTTATCATAATCTGCATTGCTTTTAGCACCACTATCTTCCCTGCTCCCACTAGTGTGGCCCATTGAGCCTTGCTTTAAACATCCAACTGCTTTTCTAGTTCAGTGTCTCAAAGTCCACACTCTGCCAACAAACAGCATGTCATGTCCCAGCAATACCCTGCTCTCTGGTACCAACTTCTTCTTAGTCAGTGTTCCATTGTTGTAAAGAAACACCATGATCCTGGCAAGTCTTACAAAAAAGAAAACATTTAATTTGAGTTTCCTTATAGTTTCAGAGCTTTAATCCATTATTCTTATAGTGGAGAGCACAGTGGGATACAGGCAGACATGGTAGCTGAGAGGTTTATTTATTTATTTATTTATTTATTTATTTATTTATTTATTTATTTTGGTTTTTCGAGACAGGGTTTCTCTCTATAGCCCTGGCTGTCCTGTAACTCACTCTGTAGACCAGGCTGGCTTCAAACTCAGAAATCCACCTGCTTCTGCCTCCCAAGTGCTGGGATTAAAGGCATGTGCCACCAGTTTTAATCCAGATCTGAAGGCAGTAGGAGGAAATAGTCACTGGGCCTGGCTTGAGTATTTGAAACCCCAAAGCACACACCCAATGGCACACTTCCTCCAATAAGGCTATGCCTCCTAATCTCTGTCAAGGAGTATTACTCCCTAATGACCAAACACTCAAACACGAGCCTTTGGAGGCCATTCCTCTTCAGACCACCACAATTCCAGAGCCCACATTTTAATGTATCTTCATGTTCAGGTTTTTTTTTTTGTTGTTGTTCTTTGTATCTTCTAGAGACTAATTCTCGGTTGGGCATATAGCAGGCAAAGATTTTCTTCTTGTGTGCCAGCTCTTTACTTGACAGTTTCCTTTGCTATATAAAAGTTCTTTCATTTCATGAGATTCCATTTGTCAAATATTAGTTATGTTGTTTCTACTACTATTAGAATCCTATTTAGACATTCATTCCTGTGCCTACATTTTTTTTGTTTGTTTTTTGTTTTTTTGTTTTTTGAGACAGGGTTTCTCTGTAGCCCTGGCTGTCCTGGAACCCACTCTGTAGACCAGGCTGGCCTTGAACTCAGAAATCCACCTGTCTCTGCCTCCCAAGTACTGGGATTAAAGGCGTGTGCCACCATGGCCCCTGTGCCTAAAATTTGAAGTATACTTTCTACTTTTCCTTTAAAGGTTGAGGTATACGGTTTTACTTTGAAGTCCTTGATTTCTTATTAGTTGAATTCTGTGCATGGTGAGAGATAAGGATCTATCTAGTTTCATTTTTCTGCATATTGAAATCTAGTTTTTACAGTAGTATTTATTGAACATGGTGTCTTTTCTTCTACATGTCATTTTTTTTTGGTCAAAAATCAGGTAGCATGCAGACAAAAGATATAGCTCATCTGATAAGACTACTGGCTGCTCTTTCAGAGGACTCTGGTTCCATTCTAAGCACTCATCTGACAGTCTAAAACCATCTATAACTCTAGTTCCTGGAGATATGGAGTTCCTGGAGGTGCCTGCAGAACACCTCTGTTGACCTGCAGACATCATACATACTACTGGACCTAGAGGGAGGCAAACTATCCAACACATGAAATAGATAAAATACAAAGAATCAAATAAATAGTGTAGCTGTAGTTGCATGGACTTATATCTCTGCCCTCTATTCTATTTCTATCCTATTTCCTTTGATGTTTATATGATAACTGCTCTAAAATATAATTTGAAATAATTTCTTTTGAAGGATGTTTTGCTTATCCTTGTTTAAGCTTTTTGTGCCTCCATATAATTTTTGATATTATTATTTTAAGACTGTGAATTTGGCTACAATTACATTTAAACTGGTAAAAAAAA
>JADRCC010148358.1:0-14009 GCA_019843855.1 Hylomyscus alleni
CTTTCTCCACAACCTCTCCAGCATCTGCTGTCACCTGAGTTTTTTATTCTAGCCAATCTGACTGGTGTGAGGTGGAATCTCAGAGTTGTTTTGATTTGCATTTCCCTAATGACTAAGGTTGTTGAGCATTTCTTTAGGTGCTTCTCTGCCATTCGGTATTCATCAGGTGATAATTCTTTGTTTAGCTCTGTACCCCATTTTTAATAGGGTTATTTGGTTCTCTGGAGTCTAACTTCTTGAGTTCTTTGTATACATTGGATATTAGCCCTCTATCAGATATAGGATTGGTAATGGCCATCCTACCGAAGGCAATCTACAGATTCAGTGCAATCTCCATCAAAATTCCAACTCAATTCTTCACAGAATTCTTCACTGTCAGCAAGAAGCTTTCTTTAGTAAAGAGCTTTACTTCATCTCTAAGTGGGTGGAGCATTTTCTCATTGTTATTTCAATAATGTGGTTGAGGGAAAGTTGAAATTTTCAGATTTGTCTTTTTTTTGTCTCTACTTTTTTCCCTTGAAACTATAAATTAGGCATTTGTTTGTTTAATCTGTACCAGGATCTTTTTTGTATATAACACTACTCCTTTAAGAAAATAATACCAGAGATTTCTAATCAAATGTGCCATTGAATCATTAAATTACACTAATGAAGGTGTTTGGGTGCAGCCAAAATTCATTTGAATCTGCAGCAGCGAGGACTAACATGTTAATGAGAACACAAATAGCAAAATTATAATGTGTGAACTGTTTTTAGGATGGCTTGAAAGTTTGAATTAAGAAAATAATATAATATTTCAAGGAAATAAAAGTGAAATTTTGAAGAACAATTTTAGAAGGGTCTAGATGTGGGTGATGAATTTTCTCTTGTTTTAGTGTTCAGTCTTTTTAAAATGTAGATTTATATGATCTAAAAAGAAGCTAAAGTGTGTGCAGACCTTTTAAATGAAGTAATACTGTCTGGACTCACTTCTCTTGCAAATCTGTTCTCATATGTAATTACTTAGGGATTCTGGCCAGAGATTCAGATGAAATTTGATAAATTGGGATGAAATTAGAATTATTTCTACTTGAAGACTTCTTAAAAAAAATTAAGTATCATTGAAAGTGTAAGGTTATCTATCATATGTAAATTATATTACATGGTATTGCCTGTATCCATTTCTAAAATACTACCTGATGCATCTAGAGATTGTCTGCCTGAGACATTGTAAGAATTGAGAATGAGAAGTGGGTTAGAGTGAACAAGAATAAAGTAGTCCTGAACTGTGTTAAAATAATTTCCTGTTTGCCATCAACTTTAGTCGGTTTATTTCATCAATTGTTATTTGAGACTTCAACTTTTATCCCTGTATTCTAAAAATATCTGATGAAAATTAAATTTCCCAATACACATTTCCCCTGTGTTCCATTTATTTTAATAAGATTCTAGTAATTTTCTGTCCTAACGGGTACTACATTTTGTTATTTCATCTTGAATATTTGTAATACTGATTTTAGTAGGTCTTAACTTTGCTTGTATGCCCACAGTGTAGTGCCTGTTGTATAGAGGCCATAGAAAATAGTCCTTTTATAACGAAGATGACAATTCAGAAGGTTATCAAAAACTCTCTTGCATTATTTTAAAGATCGGAGTTATTTGTATTGAGTAGGTGTTCCATCCAAGTCTTTTCCAGTCCTTTGCATCTGTGTATATGGATTACTGATATCTAGAAGATATTCTCCCAATGCCCTTAGGTAAAAGGTAGTTGTTTTTTCTCTCCTGACATATCGTTGATGTTTATCTAATTGGATATTATTAAAGACAGGGGCATTGTGGTGGAAGAGAATAAAATGCCCTAATCCTATTTCTTTATTTTCATCATCACCATTATAGTCACCATCGTCATTATCATCAGTTTTTGAGACAAGGTCTCACTCCACCCCAGGCTGGCCTCAAACTCCTGGCAATCCTACTCCTAGTCCACAGATACGACTGTGGTAGGATTATTATTGCACACCAGGATGCCAGGCTCTGCTAACCACTTATGTCTCTTGTTTTTTAAGTTTCGATTGTTGGGCTATCATATTTCTATTTAGATGTTTTCATTTCATTATTGTTCAGGAGATGGGGATCTCACTTTGTAGCTCAGGCTGGCCATGAGCTTGTGAGCAACCCATTCCTTCTTCTCAGATGCTAGATCTACAGGCATATACCATCACACCCTCCACATGCCATAAATTTAGATTTAATTTGTAAGTAACTAATTTGTAACATCTGGTGATCTCTTTTTAACATCTTAACTGCCCATTCTTTGTTGATTTTGTTAGTAGTCATACAATAATGACAGAAATGGTCATCTTTGAGAATTTTGTGCTATCATAAATACTTGCTTATCCCTACTAGTAAATATTTCCAAAAGCACAAATTGTCTTCACTTTTTTTTTTTCGAGACAGAGTTTCTCTGTGTAGCCCTGGCTGTCCTGGACTCACTCTGTAGACCAGGCTGGCCTCGAACTCAGAGATCCACCTGACTCTGCCTCCCAAGTGCTGGGATTAAAGGGGTGCGCCACCACACCCGGCTGTCTTCACTTTTTACTTGCCTTGGAAAGCAGATTCATCACCATAAATAATAATGCCTTCCACCTAGTACCACATGGTAATCAAATATGGCTATAACTCTATTCAATGTAACTGAAGGGTTTTTGACACATCAATCTGCCACTTCTAAAATAGGATTAAAATAAATTTAGTATTAGAAATCAAAGGTATTGGTACATTATTAAATCATGCATTTCTAGAAAACCAAAATTTATTTTCCTTATTTTGTGCTAGTTTATTTTAGGTATTTTAAATATAAAATAAATACCAAATAAATATAAATACCAAATAAATATAAAATAAATACCAAATAAATTAAGCAATGAGACATTTTGATGATTTTTATAATAAGAAAATCAGTTTTCTTAGGAAACATTGCCATTGGTTCTCTACCCACTGCTGAGCTTTCGAGAATCAAATGGATAGCTCAAAACCCATGCTCACACAAAAGCCACAGGTAAAATCCAGACCTTTCCTTTGTTAAACTCCACAAGCCACAAAAAGATTTGTGGAGAGAAAACAGGAATGGACAGGGGTAACAAGAAGATTAGAGAGGTTAGAGTGAAAGTTATCAATGTGAATTGTGTACATGTATGAAACTTGAATACCAACAGATTTTAATTAATTAAAAACAAGTTATTAAAATTAAATAGAACAAATAACAGAAAAAAGTACAAATTCTTTTTGAGAAATATATCTATGAAAGTATTTGTTTGCTCGTCTTACAGGCTTTACTGTTATAATATCTGAGTTGTTATTTTATACAAAGGAGTAATACTTTTAGCTTTTGTTTTCAGGACTAGGGGTAGAACTAATGGCTTTCTGCATGTCGGGCAATCAGCCTACCAGTGAGCTACATCTCTAGCCCTTCATTATATCTTTCAAATGAAACATCAATAGGATTATCCAGTTTTCTCTTAACCATATAACACATGCCTTAGCATTACAGTTATGAGGCTAAAAATATAGTGATGAATTTTTTGTTAACACGCTGTTAATGCACTGTGACGAAAGCTAAGAAACATGTATTTGAGCCTTTTTCCTGTCTTTGTATTGTATACACACATGGAAGTATTTGTGTGGTGGACTTGTTTTATGTTTTTTTTTTCTTGCATTATGTTTGCTGATTTTATTTTCCTATTTCTCATTTTGACCTTTCAGTTATTAGAACATTGTGAAGTGAGGCAGGAAGGGCCACTTGGACCACTTCTCCCCTTTGTTCACTTATCACTTTAAGTTTGTGGTAGGAACATTATTCTGGGTTCATTTCAGTTCTATCTGGTGCTAGAGTGTGTTAGTAGTAACAAAAAAAACTAAGGAAAGTAACGCTGGCAAGATACAAACAATAGACTCCCCTAACTGACCCTGCATGGCTTTTTATATAGATACATCCTCCCTGCCCTCAGCACATTAACTTACATTTCTGGATAAATATATATAAAATAACTTTGTACAAGAAGCAACTGTGCTATTAAGTCATTTCTTGTGAACACTACCTTTGAAAAGAATCCATATGAAGGATAGTAACAAATGATAGTTCTATAGAAAATGGAAGTCAAAGAATTAGATAGTAGACATTTTTTTTTCTGTTTTGTGACCTGCTAATTATATGTGCTATTTTGAACAACAAGAAGAAGTTGACTTGACTGTAATTGAATAACATACAGTTTTTTCTAAATTTTTCATCTAGCAATAATTTCATCAGTATTTAGGAGGTGAATAATTTTTGAGGAAGAAAAACTTAACTATTTTGGACATAGTCAATTGAAATGTCGTGTCTTAGGTTAAGAGCTTTTTGTTCGTTTATTTAGCCATCATTTTGCTGAACCAAGTGAAGCTTGTTAGCATCTTCTTTACATCTTTATGCACTTAAATAAGAATTTTTATTTGCATTTGTATGGATTTTAGAAAGCATTCTTCCTCTGAAATAAGAGGTTTTGTGATCAAACTATAGATGTCCAAATTTTTCTTGTTTTCATGTTTGAAATTTTTATTGAATTCCTAGGTCACTTTGGATAATTGTGTTGAAGTTGGACGGATTGCCAACACCTACCATCTGACAGAAGTGGATAAATACGTCAACAGCTTCGTCTTAAAGAATTTTGCTGCGTTGCTGAGCACTGGCGAGTTCCTGAAGCTTCCCTTTGAGCGTCTAGCCTTCGTGCTGTCCAGTAACAGCCTTAAGCGCTGCACCGAACTTGACCTCTTCAAAGCTACCTGTCGCTGGCTTCGCCTGGAAGAACCAAGAATGGACGTTGCTGCAAAACTAATGAAGAACATACGATTTCCGCTGATGACACCACAGGAGCTCATTAATTATGTGCAAACGGTGGATTTCATGAGAACTGACAATGCTTGTGTCAATTTGCTTCTGGAGGCCAGCAACTACCAAATGATGCCATTTATGCAGCCGGTTATGCAGTCAGACAGGACTGCCATTCGGTCTGACACCACTCATTTGGTTACACTCGGAGGAGTCCTGAGACAGCAGCTTGTCGTCAGCAAAGAATTGCGCATGTATAATGAAAAGACCCATGAGTGGAAATCTCTAGCCCCCATGGATGCCCCAAGATACCAGCATGGCATTGCCGTCATCGGAAATTTTCTCTACGTTGTTGGTGGGCAGAGTAATTACGACACAAAAGGAAAAACCGCTGTCGATACAGTGTTTAGATTTGATCCTCGATACAACAAATGGATCCAAGTTGCATCTTTAAATGAAAAGCGCACCTTCTTCCACCTAAGTGCCCTCAAAGGATTTCTGTATGCAGTCGGTGGACGAAATGCAGCTGGAGAACTACGTAAGTCTCTCTGCTTATCTTACATATAGGACATTTTTCTTTATTCAGAAATTTGTTGTAGGTAGCAAAAGAAATAGTTCTAAAAATTTAGAGATGAAAATATATCTAGGGTTTCATTTGTAAACAGTTTTTTCTAGAAAATATCAAAGATCATCTGTTTGTTTTGTTTCAGCATAAAATATTAGCCAAGGCCTAAACTATAACTAATATATAGTTTGATGAATTTGAACAACTATATAACACATATAGATACAGTTTTCATATTGAAAGAACAATTGGAATATATATTCAAGTAATTTATATTCTAATAGAGTCTTGATAGAAGTTTGGCATCATTCTTCATTCTCCACTATTAAAAGCCCACAAGCTATGCTACTTACTAGGTTAAGATCCTTCTTTACAGAGGCCTGGCTCTTCTTAGTTCCTCATTTCCAGAATTGATACCTAATAGTGACCACACAGTAAGATAATGTTCTTCTCAGAGTAAATGTACACAGCCCACTTAGTATTAGGCACGATTTATTAACTATGAAAATTAGGATCTTTAACTATTAGTTTTCAAAATTACTTACTGCATCATCAGACAGGTGTCACCATTGTATACTTTTGTCTTCCTAATTATACACTAGCCATGAGTGTATTTTAAAAGAAATGTTATGACTATGTAAATCAATCCCATAAGGTCCATTTTACATTAAATGTGAATAATATGGTTTTACTATAATGAATGCTAAGGATACTTCATTTTATTTCTGTCACGACTATTGTTGTTTAATCTTTTTAAATTACCAACAATACATTCTTTTATTTGGAATGTGTCTAGAAAGAGTCATTGTTGGTTAGAAGTTGTTTGGTTGATTTTTATCTGTTAGTTGTTGTTGTTGCCATACCAGTGTGGGATCTCAAAACTCAGAGCATTTTATGTGGTAGACAAGCACTGTACTACTGTGAAGTATTCTTAGCCATTCGGTTCTACATAGAATCCTTGAGGTGGCCAGTTATCTCAAACTCTTTATCATCTCTCATGGCTTTAAATAAATTTAGAGTATTTCTCAGAATCTTTTTCTCCTAGTATTGTAAGAAATTAGAGACTTTAGTAGTTTTTTAGCTTGAGCTATTTATTGGAGAAAAGAACTATTTCCCTATTCCTTGACTTTCTTGATAGTAGCACAGCCTTAATGTTACTCATCTTTTCTATCTGATTTCTCCACTTGGAGATATGAAAGTTTTTCTGGAACCAAGCATTGTAGATCTGGGGGACCTAGAAGGCATTATCATTAACTACATAGGTTTTCTTTCATTAGTCAGATTTCTAAAAGCATGAGATACTCATGCTCTTAGCATAGAATTGACATTCTAGGACTTCTTAGTTTAGCCACACATATTATCTTCATGTTTTTGAACTATTTTAAGTGTATGGCATCTGAAAATGCCTAGAAAGTACAAGTGATGATTTTGTGGTTTACTGAAAAGGTAATTACCATAAAGATAGTCTTCAAAACCTGACAGAATTCTAGGAAGCAGTCTGTGTTCATTATGAAACATCTCTTCCTACATAGGATAGGTCTCTTTCTTAGTGCTGTGAATAAATATTCAGCTACTTATTTTTTATTATCCTGTCTCTAATATTAATTAGGAATATTATTTTAGGGGAAATTATACTCTTTAAGCAATGGAAAATCACTGTAAAACTAAGAATCTAGAAGCTTCTTTTTTTTTCTCATGCATCCTTGTATTCTCTGTTTTTCCTATGTTGTGTCTAGATAGGAACAAGAAATAAGTGAGTGCATTAGGCAAATAGCATAGGAATAGGCTACCTTGAACATGATCTGTACCCCTAATTAGAGAAAGCTGCACACATGCGTGCATGCACACACACACACACACACACAAACACACACACACACACACACACACGATTAAAAAACAGAGGCCATAAATATGAGATCAAGATGGAGTACGTGGAATAGGTTGGAGGGAAGAAATGGAAAGAGAAAAAAGATGTAATTATACTTTATTCCAAAAAGAGAGAGAATTAAAGACATCTATTAGCACTACTAGACTATTTCTAGGCTGAATGGCACATACCTGAATTCTTTGCACTTGACAGGCTGAGGCAGAAGGGTTCAGAGTTCAAGGCCAATCTGGGCCACATAGTGAGACTGTCTTTACAAAGGTTTCATATAGGTTAAACTAAGGATAGATAATTACTTTAAAATTTATTATTATTATTATTATTATTATTATTATTATTATTATTATCTGCCTAAGATGCTCTCAACTGATTTTAATTTTACCAACTGCAGTTTTTACAATTGTTATTGCAGTACAGATGCTAAACCTCCTTGTGATGAGGCTGCTCTAATTCTAATTATAGTTCACTTCATGATATTTCATCCCATTTTAAGTGATCTCCCTGAGCAGGGCATGTTAGTGCACACATATAATACCAGACAGAGGCAAGCCTGAGTTTGAGGCCAGCCTGATATACAGAGCAAGTTCCAATACAACTAGGTATACAAAAAACAGAGAAAGCAAATGAGAGAGAACTCCCATCACGTATTAAATCACAAAATTAAAACCATTCCTAAATTTTATAGGAATTGATTACTCCCTAAATAGTATCACTGTCAAAATCATATTTTACTAAATACTTTAAGGTACAATATATAGAATTTTAAAAATTACATGATTGACATACTAAGTGATTCAAATTGAGAATCTTGATTCCAAGAAAGACTTTAGGCTAGAAAGACTAAAATCAAGAGACTTCGTTCATTTTCTGACCCTAACTCCACTGAGGTGAAGATATGCCACCTTACCTTATGATGTTCTGCTCCATTTTGTTGAGGTAGCAAAACTTGTAACCATCCTTGGTTACTCTCTTTTTAAATTCCTCTTATACAGACTTGCTAGCATCTCTTCTGTAAAAAAGCATCCTCTTTTGTTTTGTTGTTGTTGTTGTTTGGTTTTTGTTTTTTTGGGGTTTTTTTTTTTGTTTGTTTGCTTTTTCCCCCCAGATCTGAGGACTGAACCCAGGGCCTTGTGCTTGCTAGACAAACGCTCTACCACTGAGCTAAATCCCCAACCCTAGAGCATCCTCTTTCTTATTCATTAGATTTCCACGCTCATATCCCTATTGAAATAGAGAAGGGGGTGGAGAGAGCATGGCAAGAAACAGGGATTGATAGGGAAAGTCTCTTAATAATTTAACAGGTTCATTGATTGGTTCCAGTACATCATGTAATCTTCATATATACACTATCCATTACCCATATATTATTACAAAAGTAAAACAGTGACAACCTTTGTAAGACATGATATATTTCTTTAATATACTGGGTCTTTTCAAATTCTCTCATGCAGTATATGAAGATCTTAAGGGGAAAAATCTAAGTCTGTAGTACATTTGAAAAAAAGACTATCTGAATACCTGCATGCCTGACTTATTGCTGGAATGTAATTCCTTGGGCATTCTGCTCTCCCTGATACTGCTTGCAACAGGAAAAAAGGATAAGTGTATAGGAGAAACCACAGTTTTGCCTTTTTCAGTGTCTTTTGGTTCTTTTTCTCACCCTTTTAAAAGTGTAATATTATTATGGAATCAGCATTCCATTGCGGGTTTCTATTTTGAAGACTATAATGGCTCAGATCCTTTAAGTAGAATTATATATTAAATATACAAGTTTTCAAATGATGGAATAACAGAAAAATACTAAAATTTCAAATAAATAGACAGCAAAATTGCTATAATGTATTAAATGAGCCCCCATACCCTTTAATGGATTTGGGGTTTTGTTTGATTAGTAAACAGATTCTAGATCTAGAGTAAGTTCCACATCATCTCTCCCTCTCTTTTTTAAATTTATTTTATGTATATATGAGTACACTGTAGCTGTCTTCAGACACACCAGTTGAGGGCATTGGATCCCATTACAGATGGTTGTGAGTCACCATGTGGTTGCTGGGAATTGAACTCAGGACCTCTAAAAGAGCAGCCATCTTAACTGCTGAGCCATTGCTCCAGACCTTGATAAAATCTTCTAAGAAAATGCGGATCCCTGGTACAGATGAAATAAGCATCCTAACTATAGTAATGAAATGGAAGGGTCTCTAAATTCTACACCAGAGCCTTAGAGCAATGGAGTCTCTAGTTTAGCACTCAGAGAACTTCTGTCAAGTCTCAGAAATTCTAGTCATAGCATTTGAGGTATTAATTCTCCATTGCAGCTAATGAGCTCCACTCTCATAGACCAAAAGCAATTGTAGATAGTCCTTAAACAAATACCTGGGCCTCAGCTTCAATAAAACTTTATTTATGACCACTGAAATTGTAATTTCATGTAAATTTATGGTGCAGAATAGTCCTTTGGTTGATTTTTCCAGCCTTTAAAAAATGCTGTACCATTCATTTTGCTATATTGTGGGACATAAAGAAATAGGCACGGATTTGGGAGACTGGATTTGGCAGGGACTGATGTTTCCTGGCACCTGTTCTGCATTTACCCTGGTGCTTACAGTTGTAACCATCACTTTGGTGCTCAAGCACCTTGCCTTGTGCTGCCTTTGCACTTTCCTGCTTGTCAGATGACAGGCAAGAATGTACACATCAGATTTGGAATCAGCTGCATTTTCTTTTTATAGTGAATGCTATTGATTTCTCTAATAAAAACAGTGAGACACAGAAGAACTTTAAAGATTGACAATAAAGCTAAGGGAACGGAAAAGTGTAAAGGCAATTGATTCCCTGGCTGGAGAAGGGGATGCTCATGGTTGATGAGCTATCATATAGTTAGTGAGATGAATTTCCATCTTGCACTGAGAGGTTCCTGCATGATAAACTATGGATGGATCTTACAATTCCTATTAGAAAAAAAAATGCAATTAATGTACTGATACAGGAACAGCATTATCTTTTAATACTGGGGAATGTTAATAACCACCATGATTAGCTATTCAATCTCTAACTCCACCATAAAAAGAATAAGAGGAAAATAATGGGAACTGCATCTAGACAGGTGGATTAGATATAGAAAAGGACACTTATAGTGGAGAAATTTCAAATGTCAAGGAAAAAATGTTGCATTAAGAGACATATATAGCTAGTCAGGCCTCTTTGTGGGTTGATCTAGATGGAGAGAATGATACCTGGAAGTCTTTTTTTTTATATCCACCTTTTGTTAGGATGTGAGATTAGATTGCTTTTTTTATAGAAAGTTTGTCAATTTATTACTTTTCTAATATCACATGCCACTCAGTACATTAAGTCCTTCTGTGTATGAGACCAAAATGGGGGAGGAAGAATAGTGTATAACCTACATTTTCTTGTCAGGTGATAGTCATGCTAAAAGCAACTAGAAAGAAATATTTTAAAAGGGATTGCAACATAAAATGCAATATATACTTGAGGTGACAGATAAACTATACTGATTTGGCCATCCTATACGTATACACACATCAGCACATCATAATCTATGCTATAAATACATCATTATTATGTGCCCATTAAAAACTTCACAGCCTCATATAGGACATCAAGAGAATAGATCAGAATGAGAATAGTAAATGATTTTGAAATAAAAAACAATAAACATGAAGTAAATGGAAAAGGAAAGGACAAGAAGGGTGTAAATTGCTAATGTATAGGCATGATGGGAGGAGCAAGAGTAGTTGGCATAAGTGAACTGATGGAATAAATTAAATTACTCCATAGAATACAAACAAAATCACTCCTTCTTTCCCCATATTACCTGTGTTTATCAAGTAGAGAATGTGCTTCAAAAGTTTACTCTCTCCAGTTAGGATTGCATTTGGGTTGAAGTTGCTAAACCTTAGACTTTCTTCTTTATGTCACTGCCTAGAGCTCTATCCTAAAGTAAAAACTATATCATAAAGCAAAGTTTATTTTGAGGTTGCCACAGTGCTGCATAGTGTTGTGATTTTTGTCGGTTGAAAAGAAAAGAAAGGGTTAAGGGAAACAAAGAATTGGGTTTACTTTTGCAGTCTCTGTAGTAAACCTGAACCTTTCAAGTCCATCTAGACTTCCTGCTTCCTGCCATTCTTCAGTATCTGTTCCTTTTCTTGTAAAAAGAAACATTTTTTTATATATGTCTAGACTGCTATTGCTCTGATCTTGTGGTTTCCAATAATGGATAGATTGAAGATATTTAAGTAATTGAGGTCACTTGTCCAAAGTTACCTTATGTTGCAAAAAAAGTTACTTTATGACACATTGATTACTGACAGGAAGTCCACTTAATAAAGAAATTAACACATTATTGCCAATCAGCTTTGGGTTAAGAATGGTGGTATTGGTTGTAGCAGTTGCCATAGTGAAATGTGTAGGAAATAAATCAGCCAGTGATTATACTCTCAGACTCAGCTGTACAATAGGTTTTGCAGATAGCGATGTTTGTTCCTGTACTTTATGTCAAAAGTAGGTATTCAGAATTGATATTATTCCTTCTTTGGGATTTTGTATCTTTTCCTGTATTTTTAGAGCAAAGAAATTTGAGAAATGTCAAATTAAAAAGTGAAAAACAGATGGTAGAAAAAAATCATTAGTGAGTTTTACACTTGTATGATGTTTTAGAAATTTACATAATATAGCCTAATATAATATCTCTTAATGTTTCATTTTAACAGTCTCAAAAATTATGATAAAAGGCCCTCTGAGGACTATCATATTATACATTTTCAGAGATTAATATATTATTATTATTATACTAAAATAAAGTAAAACTTGAGATTAAAATATCATTGTATTTCTCTTTTTTTTTAACAGCTACTGTGGAATGTTACAATCCAAGAACAAATGAATGGACCTATGTTGCCAAAATGAATGAGCCGCACTATGGCCATGCTGGGACTGTGTACGGAGGAGTGATGTATATTTCAGGTAGATACCTACCCTGTCAACTTATCATAATCACGTTTATTCATTTTTAATTAATTAATTTGATTATTCACTTTACATCCTGATCACTGCCCCCCTTCCAGTCCCTCCCTCCCTCCCATAGTTCCTTCCCCATCCTCTCCCCTTTTCTTCTGAGAGAGTCCTCCCCCACCCCACCCCACCCACCCACCCCCATCTCTCTGCAGAGCTAGGCGCTTCTCCCACTGAATATGATCTTTCCATATAGTACCAGTAATAATAACAACTTCTGGGAAAAATAGTAAAAATATATTTATATTTTAGGAAGACTTTTATGTGTTTATTTACATGTAAATGATTTGAGTATTCTGTAAGTTGACAATCTAGCACCAAACTAATTCAGTTATAGATGTATAATGTATAAGAAATTGAAAAGCATTTATCTCCAGTTCATTTTTAAAGTAAGTTCCAATATTCTGTATTCTAGTAAACAACATTTACATGCAGTAATCATTTGTTTGACTTAATAAAACATACATAATAATCTCTTTAAGTGTAACCCATTATATGTAATATACATAACAAAACACATATATTATTCGTTTAGTATTACTATAGGGATTCTACTGTGGTGCCATTATATGTAGAGATATTTTTATATAAAAATTCCAAAATGGCTCATGTTTATTCAGTATTCAAATAACAACTTTCACTCTCAAATAGTTTGTACTTGTATTTCTCTTCAGAAATTCACAAATTCAAAAATATGTTTTAACATAGTGATCACCTTTGATATTGACATTTAATTTTTTAGACAATTTTGTTCATACCACACATTTTCTCCTTCCCTCCCTCTCTCCCTCTCTTTCTCTCTCTCTCCTTCTCTCTTTTCTTCCCTAGTTCTGTCTGCCTCTGAGAGCCCTCTCCCCTCAATGCCAGGCAAAGAGTTCTGTTATTAGAAAGTTGTTAAGGGTCTGATGAGTCACAGAACATTGCCTTATGATGTCTATAGTCAAGAAGGATCTGTGAATGGCTGTGTGGCATGTGGTTGGCAGGCTTCCAGGGTTCAATTCATGAGTGACTATGGGGTATCTTACATTGACAGAGCTATAAAGGAAATCATATTGTATTGCCTACCTGTTTCATGTGTGTAAGTTCTCTACTACTATAACGAGAGCTCCCAGTTCTCTGGAGCAAAGCTGACACTTGAATGGTTTTAGTGGCACTTTGGCATAACTGGTATATGCTGCAAAATTCATCTTCCACATTGATGTTAGGCTAAGAACTGAGCCAATGTTATAACCCAAAACAACAACAACAAACAAAAAAAAAAACATTGTTTTGCTTTCTGGTAGGGATTTAAAAATTAGAAAAATATGTTTCGTTAATTTCTGTCTGGCTACTTGATAAATCTATGATACAGCTAAAGATTAGCTTAGGTCTGTCCCTTGTCTGCTGAAGATAGAGTCTGGTACTTTCATTACATAGGTTGGATTATTTGTGTTCTAGCTGTATTCCGATTGTAGGTAATTTGACCTAATTTGACCCAATACACCAACCACTAACTGATACATATATAAAATTCTCCTATTCAAAGTTCCAAATCTTGCTTTATATTCAAAACCCTAACATGTTAACTAGAATGGGCATTTTAATATGGAAAAGGAACTAATAGGTACTGCAGTTTAAAGATTCCGAGCTAGTGCTCAGCACCCATAGCCTACTCACTGAATGTCACAGCACCCATAGCCTAC